>JADDOH010014503.1:0-54832 GCA_016648135.1 Agrypnia vestita | reverse complement strand
CCTTGACGTTTAGTATGGAGGAACATAAAGCCGATTTTTTTTTATTATAATATATTTATTTAATCAAAGTATGTACCATTGCTATCTATGCACTTTTGCCATCTCATAGGTAGTTCATCGATCCCTTTACTAAAAAACCCATTCGGACGGGAATCAATAAAATCTTTGAAGGCGGTTTGGACTGCCCCATCGGAGTTGAATTTTTTCCTTTGCCAGAAGTTATCCAAATTTCGAAAAAAATGGTAATCTGTTGGGGCAAGGTCCGGAGAGTACGGTGGATGTCTTAGACATTCCAATTGAAGCTCCTCTAATTTGGTAGCCGTCTGTTGTGCAGTGTGTGGTCTAGCGTTGTCATGAAGCAGCCGTGGCCTAGAGCGATTAACCAGCCTCGGTTGTTTAGCAGCTAGCTTTTCCATCATGGTTTGCAGTTGCTGACAGTAGACATCTGCCGTAATCGTCTGGCCAGATTTAAGAAAGCTGTAGTGAACGACACCAGCACTAGTCCACCAAACGCTCACAGTAACTTTTTTGGAGTCAATTTTCGCTTGGGGCATGGTTTGGCTGGTTCGGCAGGGTTCAGCCATTGCGATGAGCGCTTCCGATTATCGTACAGGATCCACTTTTCATCACAGGTAATGATTCGATTTAAAATCCCTTCATTATTGTGCCGGTTGAGTAATGCAACGCAGCAGTCAACGCGCGTTTGTTGATTTGCTTCACTCAATTCGTGAGGTACCCACCTTTCAAGCTTTTTCACCTTACCAATTTGCTTCAAGTGGATTAAAACAGTTTTATCACTAACACCGCAGCCTGCAGCTAACTCGGATGTGGTTTGCGATGGATCCGCTTCCACAATAGCCTTCAATTCTTCATTATCAACTTTGGTCTCCGGCCGTCCACGGGGCTTGTTCTGCAGGTCGAAATTTCCAGAACGAAAACGTTGGAACCAAAAACGCACTGTGTTTTCTTTTGCGGCACCGTCGCCATACACATCATTAATCCTTCGAGCCGTTTCTGCAGCACTGGTGCCACGTTTGGAACTCGTACTCGTATTTACGCGATATTTCAAGTTTTTCATTTTGTAAACTGAGTGACGCAAAGAAAAAAAAACAATTGAGGAAAAAACAAATGAATTATAATTTTCAAAACACAAATACATGAGTAAATAGCTGTATAAATTTGGATTTGGAATTCCTAACCAAAGAGAAGATATTTGAGATCAAATTTGCCAGTACGGCAAAACGCCAATTTCATATGTAAGGACCTAATATGTTAGTATTGATTTCTTTGGGGGTAGCCCGCGTCAAAATCTGGTCCTCAGAAGGACCATTCGTCAATCGACGTTTCGCCTGAATCACAACAGGCATCTTCAGGTTGCTTGTTAATAAATTTCCGTCACGAGGGGCAGTGCGAACACGTCCGTTCGTATTGGAAGCTTATTACCAAGTGAGGTCTGGTAAGTTAAAGTCTAAATTTGGGTACTGTGGTTATTACTGTGGTTATTATATTCAGGCGAAACGTCGGTTGACGAATGGTCCTTCTGAGGAACAGATTTTGACGCTGGTTACCCCCAAAGAAATCAATACTAACATCTCTAACACCCGTGAAAACCTTCATTATAACATATATATATATATATATATATGTGCGAGATCAGTGATGGTGAACCTACGACACAACGTTTTGGGTGACACGCTATCTCCTCACCAATTCAATACAATGCAATGGAGAGACTGATGATACAAGGCAGAGTGGAAGGAATACATCCCCACAGAAGATGGTCAACTAGATGCATGGATCTTGTGAAGGCTGCAGACAATGGATAACTTCAGGAAGCCATTGTCTGCAACCATTATGAATGCTGCAGATCGGAATAGAAGTGCGCCGGATAGTTTTAGCATCGTTATCAGCGACCACGACAGTTCTGCCAATAGCATAATGAAGGAAAAGAAGATTTTCTTTACTGTTTTTAGAGAAATAACAAAACGCAATTTATCGACCAACATACATTTATTGAATTATTCATATTTAAAGTATAACTTTGTGGTCAGGCATTTTAACAAAATGTTAGTTATGCTAATATATAACCACTTACTGATATTTTTAGTCTACCCTAGGTATTTTTATAGATGTACCCGTCTCATCAGCACTACCACCACACCAGCATGTAAATAACACTACATACCACAACCGTAGTATTAACACACAAACACCTTCACAAAATATTCATCTCATGCATGTTAATCGACCGAAGGCTAACATTAATATTTTGTGAAGGTTTAATAGTACTATGGTCGTGGTGTGTAGTGTTGTTTGCCTGTTGGTGTAGCGGTTATCCTGATGAAGAGATCATGAGAAAAGAGATGATAAACTAAAAATCTCAGTAAGTGGTTATATATAATTAACATTTTGTTAGACAATTAAAAGAGAACCTAGTCCACTAGTAAAACTCGTCTTGTCATTCGTCCATACAAAACTCTAATTAGACTGGTGTTGATATACGAAGAAGAAACCTCGACTCTCAAGCTCTATCTATAGTAATAAATTGTGCATACAATCCTGTGATCTTTGATTTGAGGTCATGAGCTCGATGATGAGCCTGAAGTCGTCAGATTTATTAAGATCCAACAATGTTGAGGGGCCAGGTACCTGGCTCGGATATCTTCACTTAACATTTTATAAACTGGAGAGGAGTCTCCCCCGGCTCCAGTTAGACTCTCCCCGGCTAGATGGAATTCGGATGGTCCTACATGTTCTCGAGGTTGCCAACTAGTGAAGCAGGCTCAGCGCTGAGGGGAGAGGAGAGATTTCCTCGAGGCGCCCAAGGCCCAATCGGGTAGTGCCGTAATAGTAGCTAATATTAAATTAGTAATGTTTGTAATAATTTACTAATTAAATATTTGCTATCAGCGATAATAATAAATTAATTAATTAATAATGCTATTTGCCCATAATCACATTACTGAAATTCAGTGTTTGAGGTTAGTGATGAAATTGTAAATAATCCAATAAAAACAGATGGGAAGGTTATAGACAGTGACATAATGATGACAAGGTAGCTGAACTCACCTTGGTGTGAGAGTTTGGGCTGGTCCAGCAACCACATATCTCCGAGCGATCCCTCTTCCTGGCGCAGCCTTGCGCGGGCCAGGACCGAACTGACCTCAAGGCTATCTGAAATAGGATAAATACAAGATTTAGTCTTGTTAACAGAGAAGTACAGTAATAATGGGTTGGGACAAGTTCAGTAATCTGTAATTTTTAAGGTGCTTAAATTTACAGTCAGTAGTCAAATTACAGCTGAGAGGACAAGAAAAAAACGAAATTCTCATTCTGAAATGAATTATTTATATTATTGAAAGATTTAGCAAACACACTCAATTCTCAAGATTTGATTCTGACGACATCGGATAAAGGCAACAGCATCGTAATTCTGGATAAAATAGACAATATTAACAAAGTCAATGATTTACTTTTAGATGATAATTTTGTCATCCTTAAAACTAACCCTATTTTTAAATTTCAAGATATTGTTAGACAAGTTGTCGAACACTGCCCATCTCTTATAAACAATTGCGAGAATTCATTATTACAGACAAACCCCCAACCACCAAGACCTTATGGACTTCCCAAGACCAGTTGTATTGTTTGTTAGTGCACCAAATTATAAACTTTGCAAAATCCTTAATCACCTTATAAAATCTTATAACCTCTTCTAACCGACACATACCGTAAGGAATATGATTGAATTCAACCGCGTTCAAAATTTAGGCGTACCCAATAGCGCTAAAATAATATCATTTGATGTAGTCAATCTTTTTACAAATGTCTCAATAATTGATAAAAAAAACATTTTTATAATAAAGCCAATAACGCTAAAATAATATCATTTGATGTAGTCAATCTTTTTACAAATGTCTCAATAATTGATAAAAAAAACATTTTTATAATAAAGCCAATAACGCTAAAATAATATCATTTGATGTAGTCAATCTTTTTACAAATGTCTCAATAATTGATAAAAAAAACATTTTTATAATAAAGCCAATAACGCTAAAATAATATAATTTGATGTAGCCAATCTTTTCACAAATGTCTCAATAATTGATACAAAAAACATTTTTATTGATTTGCTAAATAATTCTAAACTGGATGAGGAACTTGTATTCGATGTCTGCACTAACCAAAATTATTTCGAATTCAATAACAATTTTTACAAACAACCCATGGGGGTTCCCCAATATCTCCCATTCTAGGCGATATATTTAAAAAAAACTTGAAATAGACTTGTTAAATTCAAATTACCCCCTCGTTAATTCATGCATCCTCAGCTGGTACAGATACGTTGATGATATTTTTTGTATTTTCACGGACACTGATAGACAACTACACAGATTCTTTTCTCTCTTACCTTAATGTACTACACAAAAATATTAAATTCACTCTTGAAAACAATGAAGATAATAGCTTAAATTTTTTGGACCTCTCTATCAAAGTTGATAATAAGTAATAGGTTACAATTTAACATTTACCGAAAACCCACACATACTGACACTGTAATTCCTGCATCGTCTTCCCATCCGCTAGTGCATAAAATGGCCAGCTTCCATTCCATGTTAAATAGATTAATTAAAATTCCCCTTAATACCATTGATCATGATAACAAAATTAAAACAATTAAACATATTGCTATTAACAATGGATATAATTGCGCGTTCATAGACAGAATTTTAAACAATAATAAACTTATTGAAATATATTTATACCTAGGCAAAAACATTAACGAAAAATTATATTATATAATGGTCCGATTTCTACTAAAATTACAAAGTGTTTCCCTACTCACATTAGACCAGCTTATTACACAAATAATAATATTGGTTAAATTCTTTTAAATTCAAAAATAGCTATATTGGAAAAAAGCGGGATATATGAAATAATTTGCGGAGACTGATAACAAATATATAGGCCAAACCACGATAAACTTAAACACACAAATAAAAGAACAACGCGTTGCCTAAAAAAATAACAATTTCTCCGAATTTGCCAATCATATATCTTTCACTAATCATTTTTTCGATAGTCACAAATTGAAACTACTCCATTCGGTTCGTCATAGAGGATGGCTAATGAATAGTTTGGAAACCATTTAAATCCTAAAAAATTTGAATTCTAAAAACACATTAATAAACAATACCACATTTAAGTCCACTTCACTGATCCTAGAGCTTTTTGCGGAAAACAAACCCCTCCCCACCACGCGCATCTCTGACCTACCCGATTAGATTGATAAATTTTGTATTTAAGTTAGTTATTATCTATACCTGATGATGAGAGGGACTGCTCCTCTCGAAACTATAGTAGTAATTTTATAACTCATATTGTGTGTGTGTGTATTACAAAGTTAAAATAAAACATATTTTAAATGAATTATATATTTTCAATGAATTCCCAGGGCTAAAGGTGTATAAGTGATAAATGGAAATGTATACTAAATATAAATAAATAGAATTACAGGAATGCTTGCAAAGAATGTAATATGTATATTCAAATGTGCATATTCCCCCGGTGAACCCGAATTGATTCTCATTTATTGTAGAATTGACTTTTGTGATTGAGTTTAGTCTCTTTCTGACTGCATATTCAAAGATTTTCGATATATTAGATAAAAAGTATATTACCTAATTCTCATTGTTTATTAAATTAGATTACACTACCTATATGATTGTAAGTGATTAGCCCTCACCACACACAAGAATCACAATTATTTTTGATGAGGCAATATATAAAAAAAATTGAATTGTTGATATTTGCTAGCTATCATTGTAATAAAGGAAAATAAAAATATTATTAATTAAATAAATAAAAAATAAAAATATGTGTACAGTGATATGGTAATCCTAAGACCAAAGTGATGAAAATTAATCAAATTAAAAATACCGCAATTTTGTAATATGTATTGGTGAAGCTACGCATATGGGAAATCCCATAGAAAAGAGCAGTCAGTTAGAAAGTTAAGAAAAAACTTCAGATGTTTATTATATGCAAATTTTACAATGTAAAATGTAACGTTAATAATTGTCTGAATTCTATAAATAATTTTGATCAAATCTCATCCCCATCAAGTGTTCATCTCAAACAAATATTTTTTGTTAATATTTATTTATTATAAAAAATCAATGTACAGTGTTTTGCTCATTTTTATATTTCTAAAGATAATTATAACAAAAATAAAATCACACGATATTCACAATGATCTGTTTTTCAAAAGGTTTTTTTGGGACATTCTGTATACATAGTACATTACAATATTGTCATGTGTAGAGTATTTAAAACTAGAACGCCTCTTCGTCGTATCTCGGTATCCGGGTCGCTGCAGCCGCATTCAAAAGTGGGAGAATTATAATATCAAAAGGCCGTACGAAAGCAGTCGCTATGTTTCCTCTCTGAGCTGCGCTTATCACAGCTGCGGCTGTGACAAGTGCACAAGCGAATGGAGTCATGTAATACTGCACCAGGAGTCATAAAAGTAAACCAGAGAAAAGGCTATTATTTTCGTAAAAATAGGTCAAAAGTAATCTTTTGATATTATTTTGTATCGGAAGATAATACACACTCGGATAAGTTATTTTTACACAGAAAATTTAAATTTGAACCTTTCAACTTGAATCTACGCCACAAAGTTTGTAACAATTATATCTATCTGAAATCTCGATCTTTTGGAAGGCCGCGATCATTAAAATCGTTTTCGCAAAACTCCCTAGCTATGGACAATCGGAGATAATTTTAAGTATCTCTCTAGATGCATTTCTAGAAAGATATTTAAAAATTAGTTAAGAACAAATAAAATACTTAAAATTGAATAGAAAATAATATTTTTATCGGTGCTATGATTTTTTTTATTGTTTTTTTAGAATTAGAAACCCGTTTCATGTAATACAAAGAAGATAACATGAATAATCAATAGGTAAAAAAAGTTTTTTCGATTAATTTTTCATAAATACAGCTCTTTTATACATTATATTGTAAAACATCTCAATATTATGTTCTTTATCTTATAGACACATTTAGTAAAGACATTATTTTGCATTACTTTTATAGCTTAAATAGAAATCATGTTGCGCTTGTACCAATCTGTGTCGAACACTCGTACCGGGCAGCTTCGGAACAAGAAGACAAGGGGCGGGATCGGCTTCAATGCTGCAGGTTGAATACAATCAAACGCTGTGACAATTTTTTTTAAATATTCTTTTAATCTCAAAAATCTTTCACGCAATCAGAATCAATTTACAAAACGAGGAAACTCAGTTCAACTAATAATGCGCATGCTCCACCTGACAAGCGATGTTTTCAACATAAAAACGTTTACGTAAAAGCTTAAATGAAATAATGCTATTTTTTTAGCTCTTTGCCATTTTCACCGTCGGCCCCTTAATCAATTTTAACAAAAAAAATATTAGCAAGTCCTCATGGGCGTTATGCGTAACAATAATTATGATTAAACTTATTTTTGCAGATTTTTTCTTTCTAGCTGATTCGTGTAGTTTGTTTAAACTATCAAAGAAATTGTTTCGATCAAGGGTTGAGGTAAGGTAACAACTCCACGAGAGCAAGTTACTAGGTACAACCGAGGGCCGCGTCGCGGATGTACTCGTAAAGCCTCCACTCGGATTAGTGAGGTGGGACGGGGGTAGCTGGTAGCTAGAGAAGGTAACAGAGAGAAACAGTCAAAACGAAAGCTTTTTACAACATAAAATAATATTAACAATGAACAATGGCGATGCCCCCCAGTTTTCGAATCGTTTTCGAAATATATTGCACATTTTTGCCGCTGGACTATCACGACAGTAACACGGAATATTAAAAATTCATTCGCTCTTATCCAAGTCAAATAAAATGACAAAAAGCTCACAAAAAAAAAACTAATTTCTGCGAGGCTTTAATCATTTTATTTGACCTGCAGCAAAGCGCATGAAATGTTGGTTGTTTTACAAAAGATAATTTCACCGAAAGTGTAAGGAATATTATCTATTCAAAATTGAATGAAGACGACTCCTGTCAATTTTTTGTTACTAACTCAGTTCACGCCTACTGCATGCCATTGTTAGAACTAATCAGTATACATATATATCCGAGTTACTTTCGCTACAATACCAATAAATAAATATACATATATTATTTATAATACAAGCACCTACTATAAAAATCGATGGGGTGAATCACTTCGGAAGTTATGTAGCGTACGGACAAACTTAAAATTGCTAAACAAAATGGTAAAAATGGAATGTACCCACGTCAATGCAGAACAATCAAAAAGCTAATCTGTGCATTGAAACATTTTTTACCTTAGTAGGTGTCTACTGGGGAAACATCAAGCGAGGAGGCCGACAGCCATATGGCTCATTCTCTAGGGATTTAAAAAAGGAACGGCGAATCCCGCCACAAGGATGTTTGCTTCCGGTTGGCGGCAGGAAATAGACGACTTCAGGATGTCGGGTTGTTGGGTGGGCCGCGCATCCTACCGCGCGCAATTCATCGCGTGCATGCAGGTACCGACTGTACAGCAATCAAGATCAATGTCACACCGCTGTGTCGGCAGCTACGGAGATAAACGACAGCAAAATTTGCATTTTTTTTCCAACATTTCTGACTCATTCTCTCGACCGTATTCTGAAAACAGAATTATTGCTATTTCTGTATCGTGACAGTTATTGTACAACATTGTAATTCCGTCAATGTTAACGTTTTAAGTTTTATTCTCAAACTGTGAATAACTTATCTTTTGTTTATGTTTTAGAGCTTTCTGATTGATTGAATTCATTAATTTCAAACCTGTAAAACTTAAAACGTCAAAACTGACGGCATTACAATGTTATATATATCGAGATACAGAAATAGTAATATTGCTATTTTCAGAACACGGCCATTTCTCCGTAAAACGTTGAACTATTACTACTAGTGATGCAACGAATACGAATACGAATATTCGTATTCGCCGAATAGTAGATACTTACCGAATATTCGTATTCGCCGAATATCATCACGAATATTAAAAACAAACTATTTACAACTGAACGCAACGCAAATTACGGTTCGGCTATTATGCACCGTGTATCCGAACACACCTAAGCACTCTATTATCGAGGATTCCCCTAACATAGAATGTATGGATTTGTTGAGTTCTCAAGTTGTCAATCGTCACCTGTTTCACAGCATAACATGAGTTCTTTCATCTAATTTCGATGGGTTATTAAGGTTAAGTGATCATTTCATGTAGTTTTTGTTTTGTAATACGTATTATTCGCTCCATTTTATTTCAGTTGTGTGTAAAAGTGTTAACTCTTATAAAATAATTTTAAATTAAATCTAATAGCATGACCTCTCGTAAGCGTAAAAAAAGTGATATTTATTTCCGACCGCTGGGAATGTACAAACGGATAAAGGAAATGTTGTGCTTTTTAAACCAAAATTTGCTGGTGGTGAATGTTAATTATTAAATCTCTTAGTAAAAAAAGAACAGTGGTGTAGGTATTATTTATTAACTTGTTGAATTATTCGTATTCGTATTCCTGAAAGTAGTATTCGTTGCATCACTAATTACTACAGTAACTTATTTGGAATATTAAAAATTGATTCGCTTTAATTCAAGTCAAATAAAATGACAAATTTTATTTCTTTAAATTTCTGCAAGGTTTTAATAATTTTATTTGACTTGTATTAAAGTGATGTCGCTTATCTCCGTTAATTGTTGACATTTCCCCAAACTGTAAATAATATTTTCTATTCAAAATTGGATAAAGAAGACCAGGGGGTCTTTATTATCCAATTTTGAATATTTCAATTTCCAATTTCATTTTCCAACTTCTGGGGAGAAGTTTTTGTTAGTAATTATGGGACACCCTGAATACTACTAGCCTTTCATCCGTCCTAAGACGCGATGGATAATGTCATTTCAGTTCAAAGTAGACACAGACTTTACAATAAAATGATGTTTTAAAATCCAGAACTAATTTCTGACATTAGAAATAAAGTAGGTATTTTGTTATTCTATTTGAAATGTAATAATAACACTATATAAATTTTAAAATTTCTTGAATAAACCACTGATTCATTAAACGTCGACCGATTTCGATAGTGTGTAGTTTATATCGAGGGTCCTCAGCCAAAAGGGCGTAAGGGGCATTTGACCGAAAATAAGTTTTTTGAGGCTTTATGCACAAATTAATCTTATTATACAAATGTATATGTGCCAATTCTCACTCTAAACTTAGTTGCTGATATTTTAAGAAGGGCTTATGTGACGATAACTACGAAAAAAAGCAAAGACCACAAATATGAAAAATGTACCTTCAAAACAAAAAGTATATAATAAATTCACCTAATTTGCATTTCAAAGGATTTGTAATTTTTGCGGTTAATTATTTATAAATAATTTAATACCCCTTAAAACTTATGATAGACCCTTTTACATCGTCGATAATTATTATTATTTCATTTAGAAAAAATACTGAAACTAAGGTAAATGTCTGTGCTGCGATAAACATGAAGATCTTGCTCATCTGGAAAGAGGCTCGAAGCCCTGACCACCGGATCACTAGGCAAGTATCTTAACCACTAGACCAACAAACACGTCGCATTAAGAGTGTCAAAAGTTTATGTTAAAAATTGATATTTCATCCATCTGATCGCACCGTCGATATTGGATCACTTACTGACCACCGCAATAATAAGGACCGAGAGCAACGATAGCGCCGACGCGGCTCTCTTTCATTTAATTTAGTTCCCCCGAGGATATCGTCCCTAAAGTCGTCCATTACAGCTGGGGGTCTCGCCCGCAGACGAATCGAGTCCAGGAATGTGAGCACCGAAATACCGACGCATAGCGAACACGTGCTCGGGCGCACAAAAAGCCTCAGTCGGATATTGGGTGCGCCGCCGCCGCCGCCGCCGCCGCCGCCGCCGCCGCCACTTCCTGCGCGATTCTTGATCATTTTTCACTTCAAATAGTGGGCGGTTCTATTTTGCGCCCAAATTGAGATACAGCTCTGCTATTGCAGATACAGTATTAGGTCGCTATCGCTAGCGTCGGCAAGCCAGTAGGCAAGGCGAAGAACAATTAAGATAAAAGTAAACAATATTAAAGATATTATATATTTTTTAAATTTCGAAATACTGACTTAAAAAATAATGTGGAGAAATTCCAAAGACAAACGAGGGGGTGAGTCCTTTAATCCCACTTTATGCAAGTATGCAAATGTACACCAGATCCAATTACTTCGGTTGCGATTCCTACTGCCTCACAGTTTTCTAGGAGATCAAAACTGGACTCTTCTAAAAAGTTTTACTTTTCACATCTTCATCCTTTCATTCCGGACTCCGTCTATCCTCCGGGCTGTAGGTCGGATGCGCAAGATGTGCAGTATGTATTATTTTCAAGTATACTCATCAGTATAATAACGAAGGTCCCTCATAACCCGCTAATTCTTCACATAATCGATCAATAATTCAAAAAATAAAAAATCTACATAGGTATTACATTAAATTTGGGTCTAATCAAATGAACAATTTATGACAAATAATTTTTATACGTCTCCACACACACCATTATTAAAAAAATACAATATTTGAAGATTTGAAAAAATGTACGTTGCCAAGAATGAGCCCCTAACGGCCTCTAGCGGCGCGTGCCGCAGGAAGCGGAAGGAAGCGGGCTTGCACCCGCCCCGGAAGTGTCGCTAACGGCGCACTTCCAAGTCTAAAACTAATTTCGTTATTGAAACAAACTGGGCCGATTATTCGGTCTAAAGAAACGTTGAGAAAGGGCGAAAGCGAGTACTGCAATAAACGGTTAAGAAAATAGCCAGAGTATTTAAACTGCCATTATATTTGAGTTTTAAAATGTTTATTGAATTGAAAATTGAGAGACTGGGAATACGAACCCAAACAAGAATAGAAAAGAAGAGTGTAGAATAAGTTGTTTTGTAAGAAACAAAAACATCTGGGTCATAAATACGGCAGATCAAATATTGAGAGTTTTTTCTTTGATTCGAATTGAAATCATTTCTCATTGGAACAGTGAAAGCAGTAATTGTTTTACAGGTAATATGTTTTTGGAATATTTATGTTTATTTTGCTATGTTAATTTATGTTTTAACTAGATGTAAAAATTTGTTCTTTTTACAAGTAAGTATACAAATATATATATATATATATATATATATATATATTATAATGTTTTGCTTGAGGTTTCCGCGAGCGTTATTGTATGTAACAAAAGGAACTTCTGGACTCCCTCGCGTTTTCTGTAAATGGTCTCCGTGAGAAGACCAAGGCCGACGTTTCGACACGGTATCACGTGCCATTGTCAAGGCTAAAAGGCCTCAAAAGTTACGGAATACATAGGTCGCAATTCCTTTCTGGACATCCTATTCATCCCAGCCTAGATCAAATGGAACTCTTTTTTTTATTAGAGACTGCGAAACAATGAAAAATTTGTGTCCCCCACAAACTTATTTTTGACCAAATCCTTAACCCGAGCAACGCCGGGTACGAACAGCTATCAATATATAATAATGTAAATATTCGTTTGTTCAAAATCTTAAATCTCCGAAAGTTTTTCACGTATTGACTTTGTTTTGTTTTTATATACCTACTATTATACAGATGTCACATCTGTGACAGGTAAAAACATGTTTTTTTTTTGAAAAGCAGCAAAATTTAACACCCACAAGCATTGAAATTAAAAATATTAGAAACGCGTTCTTTCTCTTTTCTTTCTTTTCCATTTAACAAGACCGAGCCACAGCAACGCGTGGCCGGGTACAGTTAGTAATAAATAAAATCCTTTCTGGTATTGGTGATCAGAACCAGGTAAATTGAATCGTTGTGAATGTATGAGTTTTTTACATTTTTCTTTTGGACCGGATTTTGGAAAGGATTTGTATTTCCTTTCTCGGTAAGACATACGTGGCGATACGTCCGCGTCAGTAGGCCCGAGCTAGTCTCGAGAAGTTTCTTCGAAACGGGCGACTTGCACGCTGCCGCGGTATATCCGAGCCGACACGACGAGGTGAATGCAAAGGAGGATTTAGTAAAAAGGTGTCAAAAAACTCTTCTTACATCATGCTGGCTAACAAACCTAACCGAGATATTTAAAAGGTCTACATTTCGGAAAAATCTGATCGAAATCTGATAACAACTGAGGGAATTATCTTTTCTACTAATCCGTTTTTACGCTTGTATATAAATATATGTATAGGTAATCCGTTAACTTTTGGAGTCTCCCGGTCACAGTGCATTGTAGAAATTGTATCGTGAGGCCATCTGCACTGGGTAGTCTAAAAAAACTACAAAATCCTTTTCAATTTGTCCCTTATATCTGAGCCCTTTGTGAAGTAGGCGGACGAAGTTGTTCGATGCGGAACTGCGATAGAAGACCGACAAAAATAGTCGTACACAAAGTATACAAACATGCTGTACCGGAAAATAATTGTGCGTGTGTTGCAAACTATGACTGGACCATTATTCCCAGTCCGGAAATTTGGAAACGTTTGTGGTTCCGGTTAGCTTTACAAACACCGCGGGGTACCGGAAATATTATCAGATCGTTTTACCTGCAAGGTATTGGAGCTCGTTATGACAAGCGTATCAATCACTCCCAGGATAACAATGTTTTGATTGAATCAAATGCGTGTTTAGATTTTAGATAAGATTTATATCTGACGGGGAACTCCATCTTTCTTTTTGTAGACCACGAAATTCAAGTTCGTGGTCTACAAAAAGATAACAAAAAAACATCGACTAACTAGTTCAGCAAAAAATCCAATTAATTATCGAAAATAATTTTAGCAGTAGCTAAATATATTATGGCAGTTGGAAAAACTGTTACAAATGACGTTTAGTCCACAAGATTCATATAATATACTGCATTAGCCGCAAAATTTTTTCGTGCCAACTATATCGGCTTTAATATGTTTCCAACGAAGATACTCTTCGATGCTAAAACATTATCATTCCTTAATTGACGCAAAACATAAATAATAAAGACTTATACATATTTATAACTATCTATCTCATCATGATATCGTTTCTCCGCAGGAACGGTCATAGCGAATAAAACACCTCACACTTGAGAAACCACTGTTGTCTCATTCAGTTTCATACGTCTTTTCATGCACGCTTGTTGATTTTTGAAGCTGTCTCGATATCTGATCTACCTTACCTGATATCCTCTGTTCCTGTTACCTCCAACACTTTTTAAAAAGGGTTAAAATAATGTTCTCTTTCCCCTCCCAGAAAATTCTAGCTTCAGTATATAACACCCCGTGCTATACAGTTTGGCATACCCGATTTGGAAAAATCTTTTTTTTTTTGAAAATTGAGATCAATTTTAAGAATATATTTAAAAAAAATATCGTTTTAAGCAATTGGTTAATCGGATTAAAAAAACCGTATATGCAGCATTGTAGATATTTAATTGATAATTAAGTACATGATCTTCTTTTCTGTCTCGACAGACGTGCACCAGGGAAAGTTGCGTGTCAGTCACTGAGGAGTTCTACGGAAATATACATAACGCTTACATATTTTTGCAAAAATTTTCCAATAAAGTAACAGCTTAATATTCAGCTTAATAAGTGCTAAAAAAATTAATCACCTCCTTATCAAAAAATTACCCAATCTCTACAGAAATTCTATTCTCCTTTAAGAAATTCTTGGAGTCTAATGCGCTTGAGGTTGATAAAAATTTATATGAGCAAATGACTCGCTTTGATTAATAATGTTTAACTGATTTTGAAGGTTAAATCGGCAATTATTTTCGGCACAAAATAGTATCATCGATCGTTGATCGTTATTCTATATGACATTAATGAATGCGTCGATGGATAACACATATATCGCTCGAATCAGCAAATACTGACATGTGTTGAAAGCGAGTAAATATGCGTTAGACCCCCGACACAAATAGTAATGAGGTGCACGACGGATGCGCAAAAAATATCAGTCGTGGATCTTATTATGTATATTTTGGTGACCTTATTTCCAAAGAGGCCGGTGAAAACCCGCTCTACTTAATAAATTCGTCACATCAAAGTTATTATTCTTCCACTATTTATTCTTCTTCGTGGTTACAGGTTGTTCAGCTTCAGGTTCTTCTCGATCTTTCGTTGTTTCTGCGTTTTAACATTTTCGAGGATGCCCCTGAAGTAATAAAGCAATTTTTCACTGTAGAGTTTCCTTTCCATTCCACTTTGTTCACTTTACCTGTGTTGGGATGCCACTCCGATATAATTTTGTGAATCTTCTTGATTCTTCAGGACTAAAAGAAAGCTGAAGGTATTGCACCTTTGGTTTTCCACGTTCTCCTTCTATGAGGAAACATTTTTAGAAAAAACAAAATTTTCATAATCGATATAAGTTATTGTGGTAATAGTTCAACTTTTAGCAAAAATGAGTCAGAAATATTTTTTAAAAAAGTGGGTGTGTGCTTATGACCACACGGCATATGTGTAAAAACAAGTAATGAAAAGAATGTAGAAAGAATTGTGTTGGATAGAGCGACGAAGAAACGAAGATACAGAAAAAACATGAGTGTAGAACAATAGACAAAAACGATACCATAGAATATGTTGAGAAAATCCATTCATCGTTGGACGCCGGCCAATCGTTGAACAAATACAGTAATTTACCGGCACCCGAGGGGAATCAAAAATGTCAAACTGCGGAAATACGCGGCAATGTAGAGAAAAAATGAGGTACACTTGGGGACAAGATACTTCATTCAGCAGTGCACACAAAACTGTTGATGAAGACGGATAGTGTATATACGCCACAATATACACAAAATAATATGCATAAAATAATTAGAATCACGTTGATTGATCTAAACAATTCAATACTTCGATGAGAGACACTTGAAAAAGTGTAGTGAATTGTTCGAAAAGTTATTCAAATTGCCCCACAGCATAGCGCGCACGAATAACAACTAAAAACGACGAAACATGATCTCCAGTCTTGCATATCACACTTGCACCACACCACGAGGTTAAACACGCAAATATTGATTCGTTCTGCCGTTTCGCTGTGTTGCAACTTACCGAGTTACAAAGATCAGCCACAATCTTCAGACGCGGCTCGTGGATTGCCAACACACAACAAGGGTGCGCGTCATCTCGAAGATTGGTTTGGGGCTGACGAAGAGGGCTAATTAATTTTATGATTTCCTAATATCTGAAAGATCCTAAACTTAGCACCACGACCGAAAAAGACATATACACCTACTACAAATATGAAAAGATACATAATATGAATTTTCGCGACCCACAGTTCGAGGAACCGCTACTCTAGACGATTGCTTGGGTCTTTTTTATTATATGCCCACGCAATAAATAAATACATATTTAACGAAGAATGTGAAAAAGGTAAAGAAGTCTTAAGGCCCATGTGCGCATATGAAGAAACATGAGAGCGAAAAGTTGTATTCAAACAATCTTATGGGACCAAAATCTCTTAAAAATCTGTAAACACAGACTATGTTCGATAATACTTATAAAATAAACAGTAAATGGGCCTCGTGGCTTGTTGTAGCGTAACAAAATTAACGAGAGGTTTACTTTTCTATCTTAAATTTAACAAGATGCTCGCGCGAGCCCCCTCAGCCCACCCGCGGCTACAATGAATGGAAAAAGGCGAACCGTATAAACGAGCAAACACGCGCTTCCGGGACAATGTCGGGTGTTCTCTTCCACTGCCGCCGATTAGTGGAATCAAACGGGACCACCGCGCCACGCACCAAATCACAAACAACGAGGGCGGCGCTAGTCGGGGCATGTCGTCTCGCAGTTCGAGAGGTCGAGCGCGCCTCGTGTCATAACGGGCCGAGCGAGGAAAGTACACCGAGTATCGCGTCGTGGCCTGCGTGTCGTTCGACACGGTACACGGTACATATGTGAATAAATTTACACGACATTCCAAATAATTACCCGCACGGCACACGCGAGGAATGCGAGCTCATTCTTATTTAAAAATTAAGCGAACATCATTTCCAGAATTCTGCCAACAGCAACATAAAGACACATTCTCAGTAAGAGCATCATGCGGAGATTCAGGCAAGATGCAGCTTGCATCGTTCTGTAAAATACACGAACGAGTATATGACAATTCTGATGTACAAGGTAGCGAGGATCCAGACCGAGAGGAAAATCAACACGGGGATGGACAGATAATGTCCAGAAAAAATAAATTAAAGAGTCATTCCACGTGAAATTTCACATGGATATTGATAAAAAATGCAAGTGAGTAATACTGAATAATTATTCGAATAAATATTTCAGTATTTAGCTTTTTTAAATTTTGAGGTTAATTTCTGTCGCTGCTCAATTGATATGTTTGATTGTGAGATGTCAAATATTACATAAACATTATATGCGACTACTGTAAGGATCGCTCGTTTTTTTTTTCTTAAAATTCGGGGAGCATAGTCACCGATTTTGATAACCTTTTAAGATGACTGGGGGTTGGAATAACAAAATGGAATTTACTGTATTAACTATGGCTAAGGCAGAGTTTTCAGCTGTGAAGATTTAGAGTCTGCGTTAGAGATCCCTTGCCTTTTTTGACATCAGAGTTTCAAAATTTTATATTTTTGCTGCTTGCAGATTTGAATATCTCAAATGGACCCAAGTGTTTACGTGTACTCGTCCTTAAACAAAACCATTAAGTTTCATTTTGTGGTTAAACATTTTTAAAAGTTACAATTTCCGTAATATGCGTGAATCTATATGTAGAGACACCTGGTCGACAGTGAATCACCTTTTTTAGAAGCATATAACTTCAAAATGAGATGACTTATTTTATTGGAAATTTTCACCCTGGTAGAATGTTTATTTATTTATTTATGGGAAACTAACAGTACATATAAAGAGATTATACATGATTATTGAATAGTATAGAGACCATCTTACAAGTTTCCACAGAATTAACGTGTTGTGTAGTAACATAAAGCAATAATAACTTGAGTTAATAATAAAAAACAAAAAAAGTGAATGTTTTAGGTTATGGACAAACTATGAGAGTCAAAGAATTAGAGGTAAAAGGGAAATAAGAAATGGATAGGAAAGGACAAATCTACTTAGTAAAAAGGACAAGAGATAAGAATAAATATAAATAAATAATATCTCGTATAAATATAAATAACGTTTCTCTCTGTTATTTGATGGGGTTTAAACTATTACCCATTAACATAATGATAATAATCTATATATATTATATATATATATATATATATATATATATATATATATATATATGTATCATTATGTTAATGGGTAATAGTTTAAACCCCATCAAATAACAGAGAGAAATGTTATTTATATTTATACGAGATATTATTTATTTATATTTATATAGAGATAAGATAAACTGATCCACTGTGAAACTAGCTAGTACACAGTGGATCGGTCGATGGTCAACAGTGGATCAAGTATATAAATTATTTGAATAAACAAATAAAACATTAGGAAAATTTAAAGAATTTTTATTATTTAAAGTAAAGGAACTAACTTAAAGATTTAACAAATCAAAGATATTTAAAACAAGTAGCTTTCAGTAGGAATTAAAAACAACAAATAATATAAAAGAGCGAACACAATAATTAACAGTGAGACAATAAAATACAAAATACAGAGCTAGTGTGCCAGTCTTAGAAGTCATTCTAGGGTTCACTTTTTTCCGTGGAAAAATAAATACTGGGGGTAATGTTGACCGCCAGCACCGATAGTACAACATGTTGTGCATAGTACGCCTCGTTGGTGATTTTGCCTAAGTTTTGTGACCTCTTGGTGCAATAATCTTCTGTGTTTTCTGCACTGTGAATGTTCCTGTCTAGTCCAGATTAAATACACGAATACCATTGGCAAATGTTGGGTTTCTTCAGATAGAATTTTCTAAATTCTCAAAAAAACTTCCACAGTCTCTCTATTAAATGATGATGCCCCTGCGAGACTGCGAGCTTCCAATTTTCTAAGACTGAGATCGGGATGTCGTTGGCGAAAACATCTCGGCCACTCAATGCCTGCCATTTTATTGACTTCCTAAGAGACTGGCATTTTAATGTTATTGAGCTTCGCCATTTCAATTGCAACATTGGGGCAGTCTTTCGTTGATAGGCCGTAAAATAGAGTGGCACATTTCTTATAAAAGTTTTTCAGTAATTCTTCTTGTTCCTACGAAAACACCATATTCACATAATTAGGTACAAAGCAAATTCAAATTCAAATTCAGATCCAACGAACTAGCTTGTTTTTTGTGGTAACGCTGTAATGTAGTGAATGCAATTTTTATTTGCGCTGCAGTTCCGCGGATACTCATTCCTCCTGAAACTAACTTCAACGCGTTTTCTATTTGTACGTGTGTATTTTCCCCAATTTTTATCTCCTATGTCGAGGCATCGAAACAAATACAAAACAATACAAGAAAATATTGAAAATCAGTGCCAAGTAGTACAATCATGAGACCAAGGATCATGATCCACTGTGTAGGGTGATTCACTGATCCACTGTAGACCAACCCCTCATTTTTTACAAAACAAAATCATGAGTTTACCCTTTTGAATAACACATTTTTTTGAGTGTACACGCATACTGCATAAAACAATTACAGTAAATAAAAAATTCTTAAGTGTAGCATAGAGTGTAGCATGTAACAGTACACAAAAATCTACTTACGTGATTTTTTTGGTTCCAACCACAAAATCACAAATTACATCGAGGCACGTCTATTCGCCTGCTCAGCTAAGCGAATACTGACTTGTTCGAGAGTGCAAAAGCATGGGATCTTACTAGCTGAATACACATGCACACATACTAAGAAAGTTTTCGAGATATTTGAGTGATCCACTGTATAACACCGATCCACTGTAGACCAGGTGACCCTACGCACTTTTGAACCGCTAATGAGACTTGCAGGGTAGAAGAATATTGAGCCAAGATGATGATGGCAGATAAAAATAAAATAAAAATTGTTTTGAGCTTCACAAAGGTAAGAAAATAAAACTGAAATGGCAAAGTAATTTTTTTTTAAAGATTAGGTGATTTCAAATGGAATAACTAAATTAAGTATTGATATGATGGCTGCATGATAAGAACTCGCGTTTGCGGGACTGAATGAACTGATGGTGCTACTGATGCAAAATCTGTATACTATTGTTTAACACCATCTTTTAAACGACGCATGTCAAAATTTCTGAGTTAAAAAAAATGCAATTTCTGTTTCAAAACATGAAAACGTGGCTTGGCGAAAAACGGTTCAAACGAGGAAGTCATCGCCGAAACAGAGACCTATTTTAATGAGTTCGACTAATCATACTTTTCGGATGGATTAAAACAGTACATTGAACTGAATGGAGACTATGTTGAGGAATAAATAAATGCATGGGAAATAAATAGAGTGCATTTTATTCCCTAACACAAGTAATTATAATTCGGCTCTCCCATATCCAAGATTGTGAGATTAGAACATTGAATTACATTCCCACAACGCAAGAACATTTCACAACTATCAAATAAATTCGGCTTGAACAAAAGTAGTGCAATTGCGCGACTCATTTACATCGGATTAAAAGAATATATAAAAAACATACTAGAAAACAAACATATAAACTGTAAAAATATTTTAATTTAATTTTAATATAAAATAAAAAATCTTTTTAAACGTCCGCGTTCAGATAGAAAAAATCTATCTATCGAAAAAATATAGCCCTCACCCGGATTCTAACCCGAAACATTATATTACCACAACAGTACTGTAACAGATTAAGCTTATTATTATTATTAATTGTTCAAGTTTTTTGTTTGTTACATTGTGGAAATTCATTTTTAATATTTAAAAAATAAGAGTAAACAACACTGTTTTATTTCACTATATTTATTTTGAATTGTTAGAACGTTTTCGGGATTTCTCCCATTGTCAATAACAACACGTTTACAACTAAATTAAAAATAATTCGAGACAGAATTTATAGGGATTGGATGGGTGTAATGGTGGTGGGCGTTGGGGGCGGGGTTAGAATGGATAGGAGTGGGGAGGTTATGGGCGGTATCTGGATGTTAATAATATTTTTATTATTTATTTTATTATTATTTATTTCTAAAATCTCTAAGATGTCCATCTTTCTTCCTTTATTGCACATTTATATTTTTATCGTTGACATTTGGTGTTTTGTTATATAAGTATGTGTATATTGCTGTTTGTGTTTCTTTCTTTTTTATAATATTATCTATGGTTTTTTCTCTATAGCCGTTATTTTTAGCAATGTTAATAATTGTTTGTTTTTCTTTTATATAATTTTCTGGCTTCAGTGGAATTGATAACAATCTATGAACCATTGAATTGAATGCAGCCATATATACACATACTTATATAACAAAACACCAAATGTCAACGATAAAAATAAACCTTGGAGAAAAATAATATATGTTGAAAAACTTACAACGGATCTATTAAATTCATGCAAAGACAAAAAGTTCAAACCCGCGTTCTATACGAAAAATAGTATCAAAAGTTATTTATTAAACAATAAGTCAAAAATCTCCGATGAAAATAAAAGCGGAGTTTATCAATTAAGTTGTGGACATTGCGACGCGGTTTACATCGGACAAAGTGGGAGAAAAATAAAGGAAAGACTCGAAGAGCACAAAAGAGCCGTAAAAAACTTTAGTTTAAATTCAGAAATGGCAGAGCATGCCAGAATGGAAGGACACAAGTTTGATTCGAAATTATTATATGGGTGCAATAAAGGAAGAAAGATGGACATCTTAGAGATTTTAGAAATAAATAATAAAAATATAATTAACATCCAGATACCGCCCATAACCTCCCCACTCCTATCCATTCTAACCCCGCCCCCAACCCCCACCACCATTACACCCATCCAATCCCTATAAATTCTGTCTCGAATTATTTTTAATTTAGTTGTAAACGTGTTGTTATTGACAATGGGAGAAATCCCGAAAACGTTCTAACAATTCAAAATAAATATAGTGGAATAAAACAGTGTTGTTTACTCTCATTTTTTAAATATTATTATTAAGCTTATCACCGGACCTTTTTCCGAAAAATCTTCACAATTAAAATGTTATTTTACACAAAGAATTATAACGTTACTGTATTTGCATAATGGAATGTAATGTAAGTCCTGCACATCACCTAGCACAGAAATATGTGCATCAGGATCAAACTAATTTGCAAAAATGACGCAAGATGACGTTGCCGGTCATGAATAGTATAGTATTTTAACCTACATATTACACAATAACCGATAGGTTTGCATCTGATTGTATCGATGATTGTTAACTAATTTTTCGTAATTCGACGAGCAACTATTAGATATTTTCGATAAAAATTCGACTAAAAAAAAGATATATTTCGGTTACCAATCATCGATACAATCAGATACAAATCTCAAATAAGTGTACGGTTTGTAACTGTTTAAAATAACGGTTTGACTATCACTAGTCATGAATCAAATAATTGAGTAAAACGATTTAAAAAACGCCGTTAAAGAAAATAAAATTGGATGAAGATCTAATAGTAAATGATGACGGAAAATTGTAAAAACACCGTGAAAAACGTCATTAAAGTAGAAAAGTAATAAACGCTGAAATTATAACAGTCTCTTATAAGGAAAAATAACTTTTAAGCTGTTTTAAGTACACACATTCATCGGGCGCTGTACCACAAAGGCACGATCGTGTGAACGTGTCGGGAACAGTTAGACGCGAGCCATCACCGGGCGAGGCGGGCAGATGCAAATTTGCATTGTAAAATATTCCCACAGTAGGTACCACACACATCATCCGCTACAGCGCTCGTTCTATTATATACCGCGGTCGGTAAAGCGGAATATTAACAAGTTGCCAAGTATCGAATGGTTCATTAAATAACACTTAATATGATCACTAATTGCATTGTTTCAAAACGTAAACTTGAAATGCTGTTATGACATCGAAGATGAACATATTATACCTACTCGAATATCATTTTTATTGGGAACTACTTCCACATCCAACAAACCTATTCTCGGGATATTGCCTTAAGTGACTTAAATCTTTTTATTAGATCTCTACAATTTTTCTCTACATTTTTTAAAATTATAGAATTTAATTCCGTCTCCATTCCATCTTCCCTCTGTCCCCTTTGGAATTTATTTACATGTATATACTTATTGCACTTTTGATTTCCTCTGTTACCGTAGCTAGTAGCAAAAAAGAGATGACGCGCTAATGTCGACCTGTTGGGGAGGATATCGGTTGCGACTAATCTATTGTGTTATCTATTGTGACCGTGGAATTAGCATACAATGGAAGAGGTTCTGGAAAGAAGTGTTGGTGGCAGCTTGTTTTGCTGTCTCCCGGACCTGGCTCTCAATCTGGATAATAGTTTATAATGGTTTTCACATTCGGCTTCTTTAATATCTTTTGTATTTATTTTTTATATTCGAAAAACAGGTCGCACTTTTGATTAGAAATTGGGTTTTATACACGGTTTCGCAGCTAGTAGCAAAAACATCTCGGGGGAGTCTTTTTCATTAAATTTTGAATAGAAAATATCCTTTATGCTTCGCGTGAAATGTTAACAGTTAAGGAGACGAGCGACATCAAAGTTTGCATTTTTTTCAATTATTTCTGTTTCTCCAGAATTTGTTTAAATCCCAGTGGCCTAATGTAATTATAATAATTTTAAAAATATATATTTATACACTGATATTGATAAAGCTTGTTGTTCTTGTAAGGACGTAAATGATTTATCGTAAATATTTACAGGTGAGCTTGCCGAAATGACAATTTTGCGTGCAAAAGATGACATCCGCATGAAAGCCCACACGCAGCAGTGAAACAAAGGCCGGAGCTCTATTCAGGTAGGTAGGCACTCGGCAGGCGGGAAGCTCGAGTCCGTTTCGACTGCAGATGCGCCTTCCGAACCAAGGCGGTTTGAAAATCTTGGAAATGTTACGTTGTCAGTGTTGTCCACAGCGTGTATTATTATCTGTAATGCCTGCTGGATCCAATGCTGACGTAATGGATAGCATTCGGAAAGAAGGATCCGGATATTTGAAAAAAATTAACAGGGTAACGGACAAGGCGATGAGATAACATGTAGGTGTAGATATAAAATACAATCCTTCCACTAATCTAAACCAAATGTTGTATAGTCACTCTATCGAATCCCGCTGAAATTATAGGTTTGCTCCCAGACTGCCCAACCCCCTTTCACCAACCCCCTCTCACCAACCCCCTATAAATGTGTATCAAATTTTGCTCAGTTGCATTTAAGGATCCTGAGAAAAATATGATAATACTAATCGACACCACTCCCTATCTGAACCAAATGTATGCGTGCAATTTGCTTCGCAATAAAAATGGATATTGTTAATTTCCGTCCATCCAGAATCTTCAGCAATAATGCTACTAGATTAAATTTCTGTTAACACTATCATAATATGATATGAACTAAATGATGTAAATAAAAAATAAATGATTACTATTATAATTAGTATCTATTTTAAATCCTGAATGACGCCGGGCGCGAGCCGTTAACGTTAATTAAAAATGTTTACGTAGATAAACTTAACCTTAATGTAACGGATATCAATTTGAAGAAACGCCATGACAACACCTAAAATACTCGCTTCAAAATATGTTGACAGTATGGAACATCAGGAGTCGGAAATTAAAAATTTATGGTTTATATTACAATCGTTCGACATATTATTTAGGTATTGAAATAAAATGATATTTTGAAATAAAACGGATAAAACAGAACGTCCTTAAGCCCCGCGGCGAGAGGGCACTCTCTTGAAGGTGCTGTGGTATGTATGACTCCAGCAAAACGTCCAGAATAGAATTTCTAAACATCAACAACTAAACTAAACATAACATATCCGTTCTATATCAATACCTAAATGACACAAGTTGGACATGTTAGATTTATCATAAGTCCATTTCTTCTCTAAATGTGGACGGGAGAAGATCACGGGACATGGTGCTGGTGGCGCACGAACAGCGCACAAGACTGACGTTTCCATCCTCCAACATAAAATTGAGCAACATCTATCTTTCATACAGTTGCCGGCAAACTTCTTGAAATTTTTTGGCGTAGTGGAGGAATGCGCAGAAGGCAAAATTTGGGTCTCTTTGGTGGAATGATGCATGCGCAAACTTCCCCCCACTACGCCGTAAAATTTCAAGATGTTTGCCGGCTACCGTACAGCCGCGAATACCTACTTAAAGCCATGTATTCACTAGGGGACAAATCGCGAAACATTCCGCGCGGCATGTCGCATCAACATCTATGCTCATGTTTCGGGGACAATGACGCGGTAATTTGACGTATACACACCGGGACTCACAAATCACTTGTCGCGGAAATGTCGCCCGATGAGATTGTGATGGCGGCTGCGTATCTATTTATTTTAACGAGTTTATCGAAACGTAAGAGGAGAAAAAGGTGGTGGGTGCGAAATTATTTACTGCAAAGACAAAGAAGGATAGATATTCTATGCGATCTTCGAATGTCTGACGGATCTTTTGTTAATTTCACTCGAATGACAACAACTGATTTTGACAATTTATTACAAATAATCGGGCCTTCCATAGCCAAGCAAGACAATATTAA
The DNA here is from genome assembly GCA_016648135.1 of Agrypnia vestita. Taxonomy (NCBI): domain Eukaryota; kingdom Metazoa; phylum Arthropoda; class Insecta; order Trichoptera; family Phryganeidae; genus Agrypnia; species Agrypnia vestita. The sequence goes on along the minus strand of JADDOH010014503.1, from coordinate 29,161 downwards.
GGAACGCTTTTGGCCCTCACATCATTTTATTTTTATATTCACGGTTTGAAGTGTCCCACAAAATTGTACGGCTTTGGTAGAGCACGATGAGTTGGAGAACAATTTCGTTTCCTCACATTAATGTCATGTTGACGGATACAGCGCATGCGCATTCACTTGTAAACATACCACGTGGTACTGAAGCGCAGCGCGATGTCGCCGTGAGCTCGCTCGGGTACCGTGCGCATGGCGCCGTTGCCGCGGCACGTAGAAATGCCCCGCTATGTTGTGCGCGACGTCGCGGAACAGTGCGCGACGTTGCAACGTCACGTAGATGTATTCACATGTTGAGGGACAATTTGTCCCCTACATGTGAATACATAGCTTCAAATACTTTGGCCTCATCGCGAGGAGCAGATGGCATGGGAAGTCTGGTGGCTCAAGGAAGAGTGTATGGTTCTTGAAGCAAACAATTGGTGAAGATTTTCACCAATAGTTTGCTTCAAGAGAGCTCCACAAATTAAATGCCGGTGTCTTGCTTGTTCTGACAAAATCAGGAAGAAAAAAAAATCGATTTTCTACATAAATATCTTCTTGTTAAGTAAATTAGATTTTTTAAATCAAAAAACTTGTCCCGCTGATAGGTGAACATTTCCCTTTACTGCCAGACGTTTTAATAATCCTGCCGAATAATACACCGTGTTCACCTAAGGCCCGGTTGTTTCAAGTTTGATCAAAGTAAGCGGTCAATCAAAGCATAGATTTTTACGAAAACGGATCGTCTGATTGGTGGAGAATGTAAAAATCCTTGCTTTAAAAGAACGCTTACTTTAATCCAACTTGAAACAACCGGCCCTAAAGCGGATATTCGGCCAGAGGGCGGTTGGACCGGACATTGGCCGCCGGATATATTCGTTGCGTCCCTCGTCGACGATATTTATACATATTTCATTGCTGATTACGCCGCTAGAATACGCGATGTAGATGTATACGTGGGAAATTAATGGGAATTAATTGATAAAATTTTTAAAAATAAATAAAAAATAATTTAACTAACCAATTTTTATTCAATTCACAGATAAATATAAATAATAATAATGATTATTGGCGAAGAATTTTATATATTAATATATAAATTTTCAAATCAAATTTCAAAATATCTACCAAAAAATATTAGACCTGCATTTTATACAAATAATAATATAGGGAAACTACTCATAACTGCAAAAGATAAAGATAATATAACTAACAATTCAGAAGTTTATAAAATGTCGTGTAAAGATTGTACAGCGTTTATTGGAAAACCCTGTCGAAATTTCAATGTAAGAGTTAAAGAACATTTAAGATGTCTGAATAATCATGGTTTTTCTGAATTTGCAAATCATTTATTAGAAAATGATCACGGTTTTGATAAAAATGTAGGACTTTCTATTTTACACATAAATAATTGTAGTCTGAAATTGAATAATTTAGAATCATTAGAAATTAGTAAAGCATGCAATAGTAAACAAAATATTATTAATAATCAATTGAATTTGACTACTAGCCTAATTCTAAAATTTTTTCCAATAATTGCGAGTAATGAAGAATTTCAGTAGTAATATTTTTTCAAAATAATTTTTCAAATAATTTGAATAAACAAGGAACAAAAGACATTTCATTCGAATTTTTTGACAGTTATACAGCACCCTGATGATGAAATGGTAATTTCTGAAACATGTTGGTGAAAAAAACTCAAAAAAGTAGATATATACAAATAAAATAATCAATATTTTTAAAAAAAATGTCAATCTACAATGTTGCACAATCGATTGAAAAAAAAAAGATATTTTTTTAGTTATTTTTTGTGTGGTTTAAATAAATTTTATCCTAAAATTTTGTTATGACGAATCGCAACATGTCACAAATAAAATATTATTTAATTAATTTAATATATGTTACCGTTTTCTGTTATTAAAACAGACTGAAGACACTGACAGGAACCACCTCTCAGTTTCTTGAAAAATATTGTAATTAAAAATATTGTCGCTCGAGGAGAAAAAATAGATGTCTCACCTAGTACGTACATGAAATTTGGCGACTTGTGGATAATCTCATGTACTCGTAGTATAATCGGTCAAAGCTTGGTACCGGCAACATAAAGTAGCGGGTTAATTTGATAATTTAATACTCGTAAGTATAACCAAATATTACACGGTAAAAATCTAATCGACTGCTAGACCAAGTAGCTAACAAACGAAAGAAGAGGTAATGATCCTGATGAATATGCCTATAAAAATGAAATTAGCCTATAAGATGATTAAATTAAATAAAATCTCAGAAAACGAAATGGTTTGATTGTGTGAAACAAAAAAAACGTGATTTGAGAAGACCTGCCGAAGCAACAACAGTCGTTGGACTAAAAAGTTTCTAGAATAGAACACCTACACTATCATCTTAAGAATGGGTCGGCTTCTAGCTCGCTAGTTCGAGAATGTAACAAATAATCAGCAAGTAGCTGGACACGGACTACACAAAGAGAGATCTGTGTCCAATCGTGGATGGACGGAGGTTGAAGAAAAATAAAAATATCAATTCGATATTTTCCTGAATAAAACAATTCTACCGTGCCAATTTCAATTTAATCAAATTTAAGTACTGAAGTGCTTCTACCTTACTTTTATCAGCCTTAAATTATGACACATAACATGGAGTTACACAACACGTGAGGCTTATAGTAAGACACAATTACCGCGCATGGATGATCTTATTAGACCTCTTCGTGGCGGGGAGTCCCACGCCGTTTGTTAGAAAACTGTAAAAAATATATCAAAAGAGCCTCGCCGTAGTCGGGTGGGACGGGGAAGGCGTGGGCGGTGACAGAACCTAAGAAGACCGGTGAAAATACACACACGGTGACCAGGTGAGGTGATGCAACGCGCCGCTGGACCGGTGGGTGGTGGCTCTTCGTCGTCGCGGCTCGCCCAGACGTGCCGCCAGGAATTTCCGGCCCGGAGCCCGGAGTTCCTAAATAACTTTTTCGGATCAGGGACATTCAAACCAGAGCACATCGCGATTCAGAATGCGCACTACGCGCGCATTAATGGAATTCTGAAACGCATGGAACGAAAACCGGAACGAACAGAGGGCGAATTGACTGTTCGGAAGGCATACTTGTGTGAAACTCATAACATAGTACAAAATGTTAAAAAATAAATACATAAAATAAAATCTGAACGCCTTTAGTAAAAAAAGTAAAAAAATTATATTTTTTCAAAATATAAAATCTTTTGATCAAAGATTCGCGTAACTGTGCGAGATCTAGGTAGAGTTTCATAATACTCCTTACCCTTACATGTTACCGGTTATATCCTTTACTTACTTCGTCGCCGTGTACATACATTTCATAAATTATATTTTTATAAGTTCATTTTAGAAGTGGTGTAACATATTTTTATTAAATTATTTTCAATCGCAGTCGAGTACATATACCTAAAAATGTCTCATTAAATAACCGCGTAATCTTCGTCAACAAGAGAATCATTATAAAAATCTTCAGCCACAGAAAAAGTTAGTCATATTACACAAAAAATAGTCTAAATTACAAATTTATAATAGCTTATTAATTTTTTCAAAGTGCTAAAACAATTTGGAAAAAAAATATTAAAATTAAAAAAAGAAGAGTTTTACTAGAGCCAATTTCAAAAATTTAATGAATCATCAATGAAATAAGAAGAAATTTGTTCTATCGTTGTGAAAATTTGATATAAAATATATAATGAACATAATCTGATGAAAACATAGTAAAGGGTTCATTCGCGTCCAATTTTACTAACGCAATCAAGGATATTTAGTTTTTGGAGCGGTCTAGCGATGTATCAGATATCGGGGGCGGGACTCTGAATGTCCGGCCGGATACCGGATACCGGATACTGGTAGAGGCTATTCGTTGCATACTCAGTACTAAATAATCGGCCCTTACAAAAATACTAAAATTTTGATAATTTGTTAACGCAAATATATTCCGCACAAAATCCAGACTCTGAAAATACGAGTACGTATTATATAAATTACCACAGTTTCAGAGCAGAGTGATTCCTCTACAGGAAAATATAAAATTAATATTTAACACTGGCCTGATATTCAACGTTACTGTAATAAACAATAAAAAACAATTGAAAATACATTAATCTATCGCTATCCGTGGGTATATTCCTGAGAAATGCCGCGATATTAAATATTAAATATTAGACCTTTTACCATTTAAGAAATTTTACAATTGATTTAGTATATGTGAGCCGTGCGTATGAGGCACACTGTTTTGTTGTGTTGGTGTTTATACCCGTAAACACCAATACAATTAAACAATGTGCGTTGTACGCATGGCTTACATATACTAATTCAATTGTCTTTCGAAGAGAGGATTTCCATTCCAAAGTCACATTTTGGAATATAAAAAAAAATACAAGCATTGAATAATGAATTTTAAATATGCAAGCATTGAATAAAATGAAATTAAAGGAAAATAAATTAAGAATATTTATTAGAAAAAAAAAAATTTAACTCGTGTTATTTCTATATAGAAGGATAGCTGTAATTCGAAATCTACGAATGAAGTTGTGAGGTTTGTTATTTTGTAGAGTCCACCCGACCTGTTTAGCCAATGTTACGGAACCCACTGTGGGGTCCATCATTGTTACTTGCGTGTAAAATAAAAATAAAATTATTAGCATTAAGTTTAGGCACAAGGTGCGTGTTGTAATTCGATCATAGGTTTTGTGGGTGTCTGTCCGTATCATCGAAAGTAATATGTGCCTTACAAATCTGAATTTACAATGTCTATCTGGTAATTTATTCTAAATGTCAGTTTAATTTGTTCATACTGCCTACTGGTATATCTCATATTACCGCGCATGAATTATGTCGGATGAAACCACAAGGAGCGCGCGACACAAACGCGTGGGGTATAAAAGCAAAGGCAGCTATCATCGAAGATTATTAATTAATAATGTACTGAATTCGAGATTTTATAAGAAAAATAGACTATGGATGTATAGTAAACATGATTAGGAAGCGTTAGATACATAAAATCTAGAATTCAGTGCATTTTAAATTAGTAATCCTTGATGACTGCATTTAAAACATTTGTTAATTATTTTGGATATTACTGTCTTCGCGGGATCTTTATACATTTTAAAACATTTTTGTGTTTTGTAAGTGAGTTCCAAGTTTAGGTTTCTTATATTGATTGACACAGATAATTGCTGTCATGAGTCAGAAATCGGTTATCGAATATTTACTAACAATGAGATACAAATAAAGTATATTAGCCATAGGGTGAGTTTTAGCATATGCTAATTGCATCCATATTTCAGTAATTTATCACTTACAAAATGGTTCTGCATGATGATTAAACATGCGAGATTTAATAATTACAGCTATGTATATATTTGTGGTGCAATGTCGGAGGAGTTAATTAATAAAAAATCATTTGTCAATAAGCGAGTTATACAGATTATAAAAAGACACCACTTATTATTAAGGGAAATTATGCGAATAGCTACATATTATATAAAATGTATACGAGAATAATAAATTGAGACATTTTTATTTTATTGAATAATACTTAGTGGTATGTTTAGAAATATCGTTCATATATTGTATAATATGGCCTTCCGTGTCGCAAAACAACATAAAACAAACGTCCATCGATAAGCTGTCCATGTCAAATTATGACAAATGAGGTTTACTGTTTGTCAATAATATAACGTGGAAGGGTGCGATTATCACGACAAAGAAAATTAACATTAATCATTTAAGGTTACAAAAATATATGTAAATTGTAATAATTTAAATTTATTGATATAATATTATTTATAAAATTGATCGATAATTAAGTTTGCAAAAGGGAGGTTCTAATTACTTATTTTGAGGATAAAAACCTTGCAGAAACAACCAACGAAGCATGTTGTGTTCTGCGATAATGAACTAACCAACATGGCTTAATACTTTTTAAATTATGAACTTATATTTATTGATTTTTCTTGGATGTGGGTAATTATGTACGTAAAATCATTTATCGAATAGTTTTTCTGGTCATACATATGTAGGTACCCGATATATATACACATATCGTATATGTGCATATGCTTGAAAAATGTAGGTGTATCGTGGACGTCTTTTACAGGTGTTCGTTCACCTAGTTTCTCTAAGAATTTATCATAAAAATGCAGGCGTGGGCAAAATTGGTGGGACAATCAATCGCCCAGAGTGCAGGCGAGAAGTACAATAAATACATTAGTCTCGCCGTGTGCATCGGCCGCGTAGGCAAAGTGCCCGTTATCCGGGAGATTACGTGCACTTCCGTTACCTGTCGGCTCTATTTTTATGGAAGCCGTCTTTCAATAACTTGCAAAGTTACTCGGATTTCGATTAATGTTTTTTTTTTATAAAAATTGTTATTGATTTCTTTGAAAACATTAGTCAATCGCATACGATTTAAATACATTAAACGTTTTTGCCAAATTTGTTACATATAATATAGTTAATTGATATGGCAGTTACTTTTGATTCATGTTATTTTCACTAAACTAAAATCACTATGTTATGTTATTTTCACTAAACTAAAATCACTATGTTATGTTATTTTCACTAAACTAAAATTACTATACACACGTCGAATTATTTTGTCACAACTATATTTTCGAGAGGAGAAAGAGTAATAAATAATCCCAATTATAATAATTTAGTTGTCTGTCCGTCTGTCCATCCATTCGTCCATCCGTCTGTCGGTTTGTCTGTCGGGGCAACTTCGTGTACCGTCCAAAATAAAAAATTATAGAGCGCACAATATATTTTCTAAAATACATTTTCTTTAGATACAATAAGTGCTTTATAAACATTTTCTCCGCAATCAATGACATTTCATGTGTGGTCTAGTGGCCAGGATATCTGACCCTCACCCAGAGGGCTCGGGTTCGATTCCCGGTACCGGATTTTTTTCTCTCATTTTATTATAATATTAATTATGTTAGTTTTATTCACGCACAATCGCCAGGGTTTAAAATAGTCGGTGCCATTAACTGCCAGCAGGGAAAAAAAAGTGTTCAAATATTTTTATAAGTCTTTATTACTATTTCATGGGTTCGGCTATAAATAAGTAAATGCATATTCTTTAGGAACCGGCATTTTTGACGGGTTACAGCTAATAATCAGCGAAATCTGTACTGACTGTTATCATAACTTAGTGAAAATTGACTACACAGGACACAGATTTGTGATTATAATGGATTTACTGAAAATAATTATCTGATAATAATTATAAAATTAGAGTAGACTTTTGGTCCAATTTCTTTAATAACATTTTTGTTATGTATATATTTAGTAGATTTCATTATACTAAAAAAGTGGAGAGAATTGAGCGACTAGCTGACTGATCAACAGCGAAGGGGCACAATATTTCAAATTGTCAGTATCAAAATTCAATTGAATTACTTCTGTCGAGAGTATCGTAAAATTCGCGTAGGTAGTACAAATTTCCTTAATTTAGCCATATTGAATTTTTGGATGACAAAAATTCTTACAATGCACTATAACATTTCTATATAAAACTTCATTTAATATTTTTATGATGTTGATTTAATATTATAATATTTAAAATGTACTGTAGAGAATATTTAAAAAAATGTTTAAAAAACACATCGTGGGAAGGGGACGCGAAAGACATAAATAGATGAAAACCTATGAATGAATACATAATAATTGCAGGATTTTGAAGCTGAAAATTCGTTAAAAAAAGCAGAAAAACATTTGTTTTTTAAATTTAATTTATTCGCTTAAAGCTAAAACTAATTTCAGATTAACTTACAAACTAATTTCGTCGACTTAAAATCTAAAGTATATGTACAGCAGCTACTCTATATTTTTGGTGAATGTTCATATGAAGGGACGGACGGAAGAACGTACATCCGAAATTAGGAGAGTTGATAATGTTACTAAAAGTATAAACGAAGCAAATACAATGAGAATTATTTTAGTGTCTATTAAAAAAACAAAACAAAAAATAAGAAACATTTCGAGCTGCGCGGATTTAGATATTAAACTAGAATAAAACGACGTTCGGTAAAAAATAATAAGATGCCATTATTGAAGTCCGCCAGCCCGGAATATAATGCCCGGAATGTAATGTTAATAAATCGTGGGAGTGCAAATAACTCAACAAAAAGTTATAAAAGTTTAGCGGCAACACTAGAGCCGGAAGCTGGACCAGCGCGCCAATCCGTGTGGGAGTACCAACAGCAGAGGAAAAGAGCGGGCCGCCATTTTGCTACGAATTAATCTTGTAGCGCATCATGTCGGCAGGAAGTCCTCTCCTAACAGAAGAGGAATTTCGGCAATCTGTTTTGTTACAATAATAATCCCTGGCTGGCTGCTGCTGGCGTCCAGCAGTTCGGGGTTCGCACGCTGTTCCCTGGCATTGTGCCGAAATCATAAAAACAGGCACAATGGCGTTTCTGACGAAGGTATGAATGGAGTTTTCCAACACTCATTGTAAACTATACATTATACTAGCTTCGAAACTATACATACTAATTGGAAATAGAAAAATAATTCTTTTAAGTTGATGCATAGGTAAATCATCTGCCGTTTTTCGACAGCGATGTATGTTTTTAATTTGATGTTTAATTGATATACTGTCGAATCTGCAAAAAAATGTTTTAGTTTTTCTATCTTAAATCATACAATTAACTCTACATTTTTGGACAATGTAAAAAAAATATATTTTCTTTTCAAACACAGCATATATTAAATGGAAATAAAACATTTTTTAAAAACATTATTCGAAAATATATAGTAAATCGGATGGTTTATGATATTAAAACGAAAATCGAATTTTTGCAGATTCAACAGGTCGATTTGTCATAATCAAATTCGTTAAATGGGTTAAATTTGTATTAAAAACCATACACGTATTTTCCACATTACGCTGTACCGCTTCGAGAAAGGATGAAAAGCTGCTGAGTCATTTCGTGATCTTTTCAGCGAGTGAAGGTGGTTTGTTCACTTCAAAGTTGGTGATGTTTAGACGACAAGTCAGGAATGGTCGATATTCGGATTTTGATGACCAGGCCCCAGTGGGGGCTGTGGACGACAGGAGGACATTGGACACTCTTCGTCTGCGGAATCGACTAATCGTAGCACTAATTGACGTTGATGATGACTGATGACTAATGACGATATACGTGTATGTATTTCGTTGTATCTTTTATACTTATTTTTATTGTGCTTTACTGTTATTTTTTGTGCCTTGTTATTTACTGATAATTCTGATGTTTGATATTTATGCTTTGTTATTTTCTTTTATTTATATTTCTCTGCTTTCAGTTATATTTTATTATTTATTGTATTTTTTATGTATTGCTATTTTCTTTTCACACATATTTTTTTCTTTGGAATCTAATTTCAAATAGATAAGTATATAGTATGTGTGTTTGAAAATAATATTGCTTTGATTCTTCACCTTGCATGTAGAAAAATTGTCAAAAACTGTAAAAAATATAAATAATTTAACAATTAAAATACGATATTTTTTAAGAAATACATTTTTTATAATCAATATGTTTCAAAATATAAGCCGATATGGGCACCACACTATGACAAATATATAAAAATGATAGAACCCATTCAAAAAAAAATTACTAGAATATTAGTTTTTAGAGAAGGTACCAGCAATCAATTTAAATGATACCGAGACAAATAAATTCGCTTTAATCTACTGTCTTTACATAATAGAAGAATGATCGCTGATTTAATGATACTTTGCGAATTTAAAATTAGTCTCAAAATACGGCAATAAATAGAATACAGAAAAGTGTTTTAAAATCAACAAAAAACATAAAAATTTCTTGCAAATTTAAAACGTTATAACTTTATTAATATTGAACATTTCTTAATTATCTAAGTACGGATTCTAAATAATGAAGTAAACTTTATGTGTTTAAAAAAACATATGCGTACATATAAATATTCATTAAAACTTTGTTTCGCCTAGGACACTAAAAACGATTTTTTTGGCCGCGGCCTGTCGATTCAGGCACATATTTTCTTAATTCTTGTAAATACTGTTCAGTTAATTACATTTATATAAGAGCAAAGGTTCTAAGTTAGTGTTCTAAAAAAATTGAAAACTAAAGTCGACGAAAAAATGGTCGAGGGATGCGTTTTTTACGAACGCAGCCTTATTGGTAAAAGATATATTAATACTTTCTGTAGAGAAGTTGTAGAACTCTAAAAATTATATAAAAAGTCCGCGACGGCATATTACTATATGTTAAGATTAATAATACACCTCCCTCTTGACAACCCCGGAAGCAAGACGGCCGGTGGGTCGCCCCAGATTAAGCTGTTAGAAAAGCTACAAAAAAATGTATATGAAAACAGAATGGGTCTAGACTGGTTGACTAATGCAGAAGCAGTGCAAGACAGGGGAATATGGAAGCACCTTGTTGAGTCCTTGTCGACAAGGGGATGAAGATGATGAGGATAATAAGACACAAAATACTAAAAATCTCCGTGCGCTTAGCCGCGGGCACAGCTAGTATAAATATATTTTCAGATGGCAAATCAAATTTCAAAAGGCACACTTTATTGCAATTGACAATATGATCATTGTTGCAATAGATAAAACTACTTCCTTGTATGATTATAATTTTTTTAATATAATAATGTAACATAATATGATATTATATACATGACATTATGTTATACCATCATGCACAAAAAGTAAGGGCAGGCCATGCCTGTATTTGTGCTAAACTAAATAAAATAAAATATAAAAGATATTTCTCTACGCGCGAGATTTTATATCCTACAGAGAGATAACATGGGTTTGTAAAATATTCATTTCTTATAATAAATAATTTGTGGCTACTTATAATTATTAAATCAAAACAAATCGAACCATTTTTAACAGTGGTGTCGTTACAGCTATCTACAACAAAATGTTTAGAGACAGAAATTATTTAATTGGCTGAAAAATTATTTAGTAGACTAGGTTAGGTGAAAATGTAGTATGATTACTTAAACGAAACGTTAGTTAAATATTTTTTAATGGCCGTTTGAATATATTACGCAGGTGGAAAGTGAATAAAGTCGCACCCCTTACTACAGCACGTTCCACGCCCTCGCTTTCGACCCACGTGCCCCGCCTATTGACAACCCTTACTAATAATAACATTGGATCGTTTCATTCATGTGGCGACATTTTTATTTGATTTTTACAACTTTACAAATTGTGTATAAAGAAGTCATGAAGGGCGCATTAACAAATACACAAACACTTCTACATTAGTATTTAAAATTAAAAAATTTACATGTGCAAATTTCAAAGAAGTTATAAACCTCTTTAGTAAATTCGTAAAACCGATCAGCCATTATCGTGAGTCTAAAGTTCAGTGAATGGACATTTGCCGTTGCAGGCCCAATAGCGCATGTCTGAAAGCATAATTTTCTTCAAAACATAAGTTCATATGACAAATTAAAGCTTTAATTAGGTAACCCTTACAGATAAACATATAACACATAATTAATTGTACAATTTAAGATATTTAAAAACATGTTAATAAGTAATATTATTAAAACTAATTATGTTTAAGAGTGTGTTTCAATATAGCCAATTAACAATATTGTGGTATTTATTTATAGGATTACCTCTCGACATTCGACTTCGACATAGGTATGCTTTGTTCCTAGGTCAACGAAGCCAGAGCCCGTGTATGTGTGTCAATACTTCACGACTACGTTTAGTTTCTGGAGAGCACATATTACACGCTTGAATGATTGCTTACTAAATATGGAATGATTTCTTTTTTAAACTAGACTTCATCGAGTGTCATTGAGAATATATCTATGTTGGTATTGTATGATGAGATTTTGTTGTAGTAGTTTAGCATTCTAGGTAAGGGCGAGAAGTGCCCTATGTTGGTATTGTAGACCTTTGTGTGAAATAGAGAATATGATCTATATGAATATTGAGGGCATGTCCAATTTGTTGTTGAGTATTTTGTAAAGTGTCATTAGGTCTCCAATTATTCGTATTTTTTCTAGGGAGATGAGATAAGCGTTTTTGAGTCTCTTTTCGTATGTATCGAGTAAGTCGCTTTATCCTTGTCGATAATTAGAATTATTTTATTCGAAATATGCGATAGATATAGATCCCCGAATACCTCATCCTGCTTGGACCTAATTTTTCGTACAGCATTAAGCCTGGACATTGACTTTGCTACCTTGAAACCCGAGATGTTAAATTTATATCGTCCTCTATCAGGACGAGGCTGACACTTCAACTTTTTTCCAATATCATCATAAACATCTTAGTGCGTTAAATTCGACTTATTTGTTGCCAGAGTGAAACATTATGATTTAATGAGATAACGATATGTCAATGCGTTGACAATTGACATATACGGACACACCTGACGACAGCCGACCGATCAACTGCATATATCAAAATGCTCGTGCACGAGCCGAATTTTTATTATTTTCTGTCTACAATTTAAAAGACATAAATATTTTGATAATGCCGATAAAGGGCCAAAATTCTTTTTGATGACTAAAAATCTGTCTCTTCGGATGAATTTCACTTTTTATTAGAAAACAGTACAAAACTGTGAAAAAATACAGTCATTCATAAATATAACACTGTTTTACTATTCAACAAAATAAAATATAACCAAAATTTTATATTATTTATTCGCAAATTACGGTAACAATGTTGTCTTTCTTAGTAACGCAGGTGTTTTTCATACAAAATATTGTTGTCCTGGAGCATGAGTCTCATGTTATAAAAAGCAATCTCTTAAAATTTCTCCTAGACGGCTTTGTACTTGAATATCGTTATCAAAGTTATAGGTTTTGAACTTTATTATAATTCCAATAGATATTTTTTACTTAAAACGTTAAGTGAAATAAAAAATATTTTACATTGTGTCCCCAACAAAGAATAAAATCTTAGCTAGCCTGCATTACTATATGAAAATAAACGTTTAAGTGTTTTACAATTTAATGTACCCCATTCCGTTAGACTTGTTGTGACTCTTAAAAAAAACAATGATCGCAGTAAAGGCGGAATAAGCTAGGCGAATTAATCGCTTCACAGTCATCGGAGACGTGCGTGTGTTTATTGCGTGTCCACTGAGTTACCGCCGTCGAAAGGTAAGTACTGACGATATTTGCATTATTATAATTCTCATACATAGTTATTTAGGTATCGGTTGTGACAAAATGTTTGCTTATTATTTTTCCACTTGGTTCAGATATACGAAATAATTATATATTTACCACTGCGTTACCATAAAAAAAGTAACGTTGGCGTCGTATTGGTAACGCAGTTGTTTTAAGTGCATTATTTAAGTTATTAATACATTGTTAAAGCAAGAATACCCATACATTACTTCTTTTTTTTTCCAGAAAGAAGCTTCTACAATAAATGGCTATGACACCGGCGGAAAAACAACGTCGTTGTAGGCCGGCGCTACACTGCGTGGATCTTCCGTCGCGTCTTTTCCGTTGCGTAAAATCAGCAAAGCAAATGGGTCAACCATCATCCGCTTAGTGTGTTTGATAAGCGCTTATTGGATGGGAAGACATTTAACGGCGTTTCGCAACCGAAGAGCCGCGGCGGAAGATCCGCATAGTGTGGGGCCGGCCATAGGCTTCAGTTAAAGCTGAACCCCGTAAAAAATGCTGAAGCCAAAGGAAACATCTTGGAAGGTACCACGTGAAAAAAACTTGTGAAAGTCCGAGAACATGGAGATGCTAAGCGTAAATGGAAGACTGCGAATGATAAAGAACGAGAATGTCAAAAAGAAGCACCGCAAAATATGGATAACACACCGGCATCCACACCACGTTCAGGAACTCCAGTTTCACCTAGGACTGAAGGCCGAAGACAAGTAACACAACATAAATCTGCATTTTATATAAAAAATATGAAATAAAATATAGGAAGAATTGGAAAAAGTAAAAAGGAGGGCAATAAGTACAAAAAGAGATGCCAAAGAGCTAAAAAGTCAGGTAAAGATTCCATAGAAAATTCTACGTTATCCAATATCATCAAAAATCATTACAATAGATTGAAGAGAATGAAAGAAAGGATTGCCTTTTTTTAACGAATTTTTCAAAGAGAAAGCATATCAAAGTCAAAAATGAAGATTGACATTGTACGTGAGACTTTGGGCATTCGTCGGATGAAATAAAAGCAGACTGAAAAACAATTTAAAAAATCTGATTGAGAAAATCTAAAACTTTTTTGATCACGACGATCACGACGATGTTTCTAGAGCTGCAGCTGGAAAGCAGGAGATTGTTACCTATAAAAAAAAAAATGAAAAATGATATCTATGTACTGGACAATAAAAAACCTTTACCCTTAATTAAAAAAAGGGATTCTTGATTTCGTGATTTAACTTTATGGGAAATTAGTATTAGCATTAAAGTTTAATATTGCCATATTAGTGAGCTTAAATGTACGATTATATAAACAAAACTTAAATTTGTAGTAAAATAACGCAGTTGTTTTATTTTTCTACAGCTTCGTGTATAAATTGCCATAAATATAGTGATAACATTAAAAAACTCGCTGCAAATGTAAGTATATTATAGATTAAACTATTACCATTATGTATCATCAATAAATAATAAGAAAATATGAACTTTAATTAAAATTTTTTTTTTGAAAAATCACTGCTCAAATCAGTCATCGAAAAGAATTTTGGCCCTAATATCTGAAATTCTTTTTAAATCGTTTAATCTATTATGGTTATCGAAAAATGACGTGTCATATGCAACGCGCAAGCGTTTTGAGAGCCCACGTTTTCTAATTTTTCGGTTCTTCACTCTTCTTCTTCTTCACAAATATTCACAATATTTGTGGAATATTCAACATCTAAAACACGCGACAAACTAAATATTGAATATGTGTACCAACAAATTAATAACGAATCAGCAGAGCGTTGCTATGACTACAACACATGCGCGACTTATACAGGGTGTCTCATAAACTAAACTTTAAAAGTGGATTCCTGCCTTGATAATGAGTCGAAAATGTTCAAGCAACCATGGCCGAATGTCAATAGTTATGGAGATCTGCAACATCAAAGTTTGCATTTCCCCCCCAATATTTCTGACTAATTTTTTTGCAAAAAGTTCAACTATCACTACAGTAACTTATATCGATTATGAAAAATTTATTCGCTTTAATACAAGTCAAATAAAATGATAAAAATCTTGCAAAATTTTAAAATATAATTTTTTAAAT
Organism: Agrypnia vestita; assembly: GCA_016648135.1. Classification (NCBI taxonomy): domain Eukaryota; kingdom Metazoa; phylum Arthropoda; class Insecta; order Trichoptera; family Phryganeidae; genus Agrypnia; species Agrypnia vestita. The sequence goes on along the minus strand of JADDOH010014503.1, from coordinate 13,887 downwards.
AATAATAACATTTTTTAATAAGTTAACATAATGATACTTCAACTTTTTGCAAAAAATAAGTCAGAAATATTGGAAAAAAAATGCTAACTTTGTTACTGCATATCTTCATAACTAATGACATAGGTCATGTGCTTGGACATTTTCGACTCATTATCAAATGCAGGAATCCACCTTTAAAGTTTTCGCTACTGGCTATGAGACACCCTGTATAATGTTATAATGTTTAATATCTAAAACACGCGGCAAACTGAATATAGAATATTTATTTATATAGGTATTCAAATATCATAAAAGACATTGGAGTTTGCAAGTTAATCGCCACAAAAAAAGATAAATGACAAGTGCTTCGGCAACGTTCGGGTATCTCCATCGGTCAAAATAAAAAAATAAAAAAATACATTTCATTTTTGACATGGATACTTTTTTCTAAGAAAATCGGGGTGACGCCATAAAGTAAAGTTTAGTCATAATGCTCGGTTTATTACTTTTATATAAGAACAAAGCTATGTTATCACCCTAAAAAAATTGAAGTCTAGCATATATATTCTGATATAAATGAATAATAAAAACCAAAATTTTCGTAAAAGACGGCGAAATGTGCATTTGCAGTGAATAAGACTGCTTGAAATTATAACTTACTTCGAACGTTGGACATCGCCGAGCAAGGATCGTTAGTAAAAACATAAAACGAAAAAGATGCGAGATAAAGGTGGGATGGCGGTGAGAAAATAACGTAATTGATTACATATCAGTTGAATTGATGATTATTCCATATTGGATCTGAACACGGCACATCTTCCGGTCCCGGGACGGCGGAGAAACGAATGAAGCACTTGTATCTCGGCCCGAGATCGGACCACGCGGAGGGGGCCTGGCCCTGGCGTGATGGATCGCCCTGGACGTGTGACAAGACTAATGGACCTAGCTGTCCATTTATTGGGGGTATCCGCTCCACTGACCGAGCGCACGGAATATTTGCTCAAAACAAGCCGAGTGCACAAGGGGATGCGTTATAGCGAGGAACCGTGCAAGAGATAGATTTGGAATAAAAATAAGAGCTATTACCTACATATTATTTATTTAGTTCGATGACAAGATGCACAAAATTGTAACTATTTATCTCTATTATTACATGAATTTATTTAAACCGTTATTACTATTGTAACAATTTCCTCATTCATCCTTGCTTATGGTAGGTATTAAAGCTGTTCTACGTTTAATATAATTTTTTCTTCGTGTTAACAAAATGTTATACACATTGTAGTGTATTTAGAGTCTATGTTTGCATTTTTTATGTGTATAGAAAAACCCGTAAGAGCTGTGATTGTACAAATAAAGTCACAAAATTCAATCAATGAGTGTATAGTAATACAAGAAAATGTGTTAATTACATATAAAAAGTAGTGCTGGAGGTGGGTCCTGCGAACCACGAGGTGCGCAAATTAAGAATTAATGATTTTTTAAAAATTAAAAATAGAGACGCGAACACGGAATACGTGTCACATCAATATTCTTACTATTTTCAAACTAAGCAAAACGCTTGTGCTAAAAAAGGACTAACTTGCCGGTCTGTAGTGAGATTCGAACCCGCGACCTTCGGATCACGAGGCGAGAGTCCTAACCAAAAGACCAATAAACTACTCATTAGCGAAAGGCGTTCGACACCATGCAGGAAAACAATATTTGCATACTTTAGACATTTTGTCAGAAACAACGACGAAAGCCTCGAGAGTAACGAAATAACCTATAAATCTTCTTCCTTTAAAATTAGGTACAACAGACTTGTACGAAACTGTTGCGCGTTAACTGCATTTGAAAGAGCGGATATCAAAACAAATTCACTACAATGATTGCGAAAAAGCAAAAATGTCCAAGATTTACGAAATGATCTGTTAATAATAAAGCGATAATACACCAATTCACAAGCGAGCCAGGTTCCCGCTTTTTCTAAGGCAAGGAGGCCGGGCCGGCACGGAAAACTACCATAAAGGAACATTAGCGAGGAAGCGGCCGCGTAATCCGAAGAGTTGACACCATTCATCCATTGTGTGTGTCACGGACGTTCAGAATTTGAATTTGAAAACGGAATAATGGCGTCCACATCGCATAGATTGGCCGCCATATTGGTATCCGGTCACGTTTTGTGAGCTAATCGGAAGCGTGTTCGGAACACACGTTCAACGTTTAGGGGTGTATTAAGGTTTATGTATTTATGATCGATGGTGCCTACGTTGGATTGAGGATTATAGTCTCAATCGAACAATTCAACATTTAGTGCCTTTTGTTTGCCTACATTGTGGCATTAAAATAATGGCGGTGTTATGGACATTTGGTTATGGCTCTTCATTATTTCATCCATTAATGGTTGAGGACGGTTGTATCAAATTGGTTTATTGTAATCTTTCGTTTAAACCAACGATTGTCGCTTTTTTCACCAATCGCACAACTCGTTTTCGTAAAAATCTATGGTTTTACGAAAGATCCAAGATAGATTTAATCCAACTTGATACAACAGGCCTTTAGTGGAACATGAGACAAAAAGTAAAAATATGCACTTGAAATATGGTGCTGGTGCCCTATGGTATACCTTAACCTGATTATTAATAATTTATTTACCAAAATCAGAATTATTAAGTCTGCAAGGCAAAGATAGCAGAAACAGGAGGTATCAGTGAAAGACCCGGCATGGCCAACAAATATTGGAGGATGGCCCTGGCTTCAAAATCCGAAGAGCGTGCATAAAAAAATGCACGAAAGTGGACGAGGCAAAAACGGTGTGCCAGAACAGAAGGTGCGGCATTCTATCCTCTCTGCCACCCCTATGTAGAAACGACGTGCTGGTTAGTTAGTTAGCTTTTTAGTTATGACAGGGACCGAAATGACGCACTTTATTACAATTCATAATAAATCGACATGACCTATCGTACTACCTATATTAAAACAAATAGTTAATACGTAGTTTCTATTTTCAAGTATCTACATTCATTTCGTGAATTAAATTTTGTATGATATTTTTATTCCCAAATGTAATGAAATAGATTACCAACTAACTACTAGTTTGAGTTATTTTCTGGCCGATGTTTCGGGTCACATTTCAAGGCCCATTATCAGCAGCACATCAGCCCCGATGTGTGGGATCTGAATCTGAAAAGTCGGCCAGAAATGTCGTAGAATATGCCAGAAAACTCAAATCAGAAGATTCTGAACGGCCGTGCAAACCCAAGAACATGATTACCAACCAGTTTCCCATTTCAGTTATTTCAAAACTCAAATTAGGTAAGATGCTAGAAGCAGTTGTCACACAACTATGCTACCAGCAACTTCATTTGTGTCATTTGTGGTAGGATGTGCATCTTCGAGCGTATCAACAAAAATTATATAAGAAAATTGTAATTTCATACATTTACAGTGGTTTTTCTTAAAGTCGGTACCATACTTAATTAATCTGACTAAGAAAGCTTTATATACGCGGTCAGTTACACATACATTTTACATGAGCTCAAGCTCAAATACAGAATGTCTACCTTATCCAGAAAGCGAAGCTGACAAGGTTTTACTACGAGCATATTGAAGACAAGAGAGCGAAATGGGAAAATCCCTACAAGGTGGAGAGAACTAAAAGATTTGACTCTGCGCAACAGAAGACCAGGAAGGATGAATAATTGTCGTACAAGTGGCTTGATATCTAGGACCCCCGCGTTTGGCAATGCAGTACAGAGAAAAAGTGGCTTAAGACTCAAGATCTTATTTTAGATGCCAATATGGTTTAAGTCTTAAGAACTTTAAATACATCCTCCCATAATTCAGTCACAAGTAATGTTTACTCTAAGATGTGCGTCCAAACACTTATAAATATTTGTCGGCACACATCTTCTTAACCTCCGCACACAGAAAGAAATACGCGAAACCATATTTTAGGTTCTATTTAATAGACCGAACATTGATCAACATTTTATTAATTACACGCATCAAATGTTGTACATTCTTCCAGACTCATTTTTTACTTCTTTCTTTCAAAAATGGTGCAAATTTGTGCACATTTAGTGCTCAGATGAGTTTAAGTCCGCACGCATAATAGAAAAAATAGAGGGATCGCTGGTCATAAGCCGAGAAGAGGCTACAACAGCCCACGAGGCCTAATATTGTAGCGGAATACATCAATACAATACCCGGGCCATAGGAAATCACTCGCATGTATCGTGGACCTATCAGGAATCGAACCCGAACCCACGGATATGAGATGGACAGATTCATATTATTCAGTTACCAACGTTGTAGACTCTAAAAAAAGAAAACATCAATTACAATCACCCGATACCAAACACGGTGCAACAGTTGCACAAGGTGCAAGGATTATTTTACGACCTTCAGAAGGACTTACAATTGGGATCATAAAAAATCTGAAGCAACAAAAGGGTCCCAAAAGGAATGGGGGGCTAATCCTGCAGCGGCAGGCGCGGGCACGAGGGAGGAGGTGACGGAAACGCTTCCAAATCGGACGTGTCAACAGGTTTTTGTAGGGAACGTCCTTAGGGAGAATTACGAAATCGCGATCGAGATCCCCTTACAAATCAAGTCCATTTTACACGTGATGTTGATGCAGTGAGCACTGAGTTAGGCATGGTCAGCGCTTTGAGTGTTTTTAAACTAAACGATTTTACGACCCATTTCGGAAATGACTTTTGTAATGCTTTGTAATTGGATTGAATGATTAATTCTTCGGGCGATGATTGGAAATGGATTCAAAGTACTATATAAAATAAACCAAAATAGTTACCGATAACATTCAAATAAAATATTGATAATTGATTGAAATAATGGACGCATCTATGTATATTTATTTGTAGTCATAAAAAAGGTTTAGATAATATATTAATTAGTGTCGTATTATTACCATTTTTAAGCATACATAACATTTCATCTTTTATTATACTGTCCTGGAAATTTTTACGTTACCAGAGGTATACAATCTGTATATTTAGCCAAACACAAACCGCTTTATGGTGGTCCTCTGTCACTTCGCTCGGCATTTTGATTGATGCGGCGCACGTGTACTTGAAATCACAGCCGGAACGGTACATTGCGTATTTAAAACATTAAGAATATGTTTAATTGAGTATTTTTGACGTTATTTATAAGGTTGTACGAGTACTGTGATGTGTATATATTTTCCATTTTTTTTATAATAAATCGTATTTACAACCTACAGCAAAGACCACCACTGACTGCGAAGCAGCCGGCCCACCAAAAAGGTTGCAGAATTACTTTCTGCTAGTTACATCAGTTTTCCTTAAATCCTTTATGATATGTAAAATATTTTTTTTCTAAAAAAATTAAAAACAAAAATATTACGCTTTCATTTTTTTTAAATACGAAACAATAGTTGAAGGTAAAACGAAAATGGAAAACTATCGAGGGCTATTGGGAACGACCGTTCTAATAAGAATGGTACTCTACTAATTGACAATGACCAACAGTTTGTGTGCCTCTGACAGAGTGGGCTGAGGAGACTCCTCTCATCACGGCCACGCTGCAGGTGGATCGGAGGGTCGAATCATAACACAACACTTGTACCTGAACTCGCTGTTCTATCAATAAATAAAAAAGTCCAACGCAAATGCGAGTAGAATTTGTAAGTTCCAGTCGAATCAACAAGCGAGTGCTGGAAAGCTATAAATCGCTAAAATAAATCGAAGCTATAAATCCGAAAAAAAAATTCTATGGGATTGTTACATTATGACGCTGAGCCAAACATGTAAGAAAACATTATTTTTTTAAATTAGTATCCATTTCTTTGGATACTAATAAGTGGTTAAACTAAAAAAGGGGGAAACGGTTAAAAAACGCATATTTATATTTTACGAAAAAATCAAAATTATATTTTTAATTGACATATTAGGTATGTTGTAAGTACGTGGTACGTTTGTGGCTGGCAGTTCACTCCAGTTGAGACACCTAGTTTGGAGTACAGTTGCGAGACTCTTAATTTTTGAACATTATTTCTAACTTCTTTAACATATAAAGAATATTTTGTAATCATGTTATCTTCATGTAAAATTATAAATAAAAATAATATGATTATAATTTGTACTCTAATGTCAAACTAGGACAATCTATCAGGGTTAATAACATCCAATAGACGGTCTGTTTGTTCTCACATTACAACTAAAACGAATTAAACAAAAATGTAATATGTAATTTCTCTAAAATATTAGATATACCGCTAACATCCCAACTCTGTATAATTATTATATAAACATACATTAGACATAGTATAATCAACAGAAAGCTGATCAGACCGAAAACTCAATATTTCCGTTAAAATGTTGATTGTGATTTATTTAAAGAGTTGTAGGTGGAGAAAAGGAAATATGTCTTCACTGTTGACAGAGAGCAAATAGGTATGAAATGTGGAGACCAAACAAGAGTGGCTAATCCAACAAAAGGACGGAAGCCCGGGTGTTGACGGAGCGGCTGCCGAAATGGAAGAAGTCACCGAGTTGTCTGCGGAGGTGGAAGTGTCGTCACGTCCGTCTGCCGTCACGCCGCGTAGGCATATTCATTTTACACGGCTTGTTTATATTTTAACCATTTCGGCAAATACCTACTCATCAATATGAATTAGGAATATTTTAATGACATAATCCGTTACCAATTTGTTTTGATTGATTTCAGAACTACTTTAATTTCCACTACTTGATGCGGTATTCCAAACTGTATTTATACAATAAAGTATAATTTTCAGTACGGGCATTTCAAAGTTTATAAAATCATGCATGTAAAAGATGAGTTTAAAAAAATCTGCGTAAAATTAGTAAGCACATTGCCATTACCACGGCAATAGTTGTTGCTTAACATTGTGTAGTTTCATTACTAATATAATGTAATATTATAATAATTGGATGTAATTCGTAATAGAAAAATAAAAAAAATCGTAAAGTGGAAGTTATGTGGGAGCACCAGCTTTTAAGATATTATTTGGTGTGGCTGTTCAGTTCGCGGCTGTTTGTTATTCCGCGAATATAATACGAACGCTATTCTTCACATTCTTTCGAATAAAACATCGCGGACGAGACGGTAATTATCATTGATTCTTTAGTGTCCAGTGAAGATGGCCTTTGAATATTACGTAATTATTATCGAAATGTGAAACGGAGTAGACTGTTCGGTCGAGTTTAATCTCTTCCGAGAAATAGCCACAGGTGCGGGATGTTTGTTTGCCTCCAGGTTCCTATTTTCTGTAGAACTGCTGAGTTAATACTTTTTATTATGCAAGGACAAATTCTTGATATAAAAACAATGAATTTTTGTTAACTAACAGTAATCAAGTGAGCAAAAATTTATAAATGTAAACGATGGTTAAGTAAGTTTACAATCTTAGATGAATTGTTATTTTTAACGGCCTTATGGGACTAACCGCAGTCGCGGTAGAGCGCCATCTATCCCTTGCTGTCACCATTGCCACAGTATAATAAAGCGTGCTTTACTATAAAGCACGCGTCCAGTCTGCGGGGCGCACCCCAAAGCCCTCCCCCTCGTGGGTCTCTCTTGATCCTAGGAATTACGTGATGAATAACAATAGGGTAATTTTACATTTTACAGATATCTATGAAAATATATTAAATTCATTTAGAATAATAAATTATATATCGTAACTCAGTATGGATGGTGTGGGATAATGTTTTCTTTCATAATTTTTATAATAAAAATCTTAAAAAATACGCTTCCATCAAAACGCGGTGTGATTGGTCTGATGTTGTTTGGCAAGAATTAAAGAGAAACAGGTGATCTATGGTATTTTTCACATTAATTTGTTTCGTTTCTATGGTAACCGTACATCTTCGCTATGTTTTTATTATTTACTCGTGTTTGTGACCTTTTTTAATATTTATATATAGTATTTCTCAATTTAACTCATAACGCTTTTATAAATTACTGGGTAAACTGTAGACCGAAGTACAAATTTTAGGTGTTATGTCATACAATTTAAACTGTCTAAGGAAATACAGGTTAAAATAAATAAACATTCTAAATAATACTTACATTAAAACATATCTTCACAACAAAACAGAGTGGAATAAGAAGAAAGTACTTCATTTTTCTTTAGGCACAGTTATAAATAGTTTATCGGGAGTTTTCAGAGAAGAATTTGTACATTTGGGTACCATACAATATCTACAATACTTTTTCCCGGACATTATGAATGAAATACATAAAAGCCGACTCGTTTTGTAAAAAAAAATCGAATGAATGTCTAAATACGCGAATGTGCTGTTAGGTGTTAAAAGTCAGATTGACGTAAAAACTGCCAAATTACGACACTTGCGAAAATAAGCGTTTTGGCGGGAGTTTAAAATAGTGATTTTCAAAATCGTTTTTTAATGTTAATATACACATTTAAAAAAATCTTTTTCACAAACGTATTTTCAAAATCAAAGTTAAGATTTTTCTATTAAAAAAAGTGAAATTACCCTATTATGCAATATAAATAACTTAATTTCCTTCTCATTTATAAATATTGTTTTGAATATCAGCAGTGCGAAACAACTGTGCGATAAGCTGGGCATAAAAGATTTTAGAAAACAGGAAAATCACATCTCCAATCCGTGAGTCCGCCATTGTATTCCAAGTTAATGATGTCTCACTTGATCTTTTTATTTAATTCATTATTAATTCCGGTTCACAGGAATAAAAAACCGGTTTAATTAGAGGCATTAGACATCGAGAGACTACGAACCTGTGATTGTATAATAAAACGAAACGAAAATAATAACCAGCATTGGGTGTGCATGTCATAATCTGTAATATGGTGGTTCATTATAATTTGAGTGCAGTTCGAATATTGTGCGTGATTTGTTATCCGTGCCGAAAAATAAAAAGCAATCGTTTTTAGCGATACTTCACTTCAAAGGCGATATAAAGCACGCACACACTTAAATCATTTCCCAAATAAAAATAAAGTTAAATTTAGCGGCACTGTCTCTTAAAACGATGACTACGCAATGACAACATAAATAGCAATACTTTTGATATCGAAAGTGAAATGTCGCCTCGGACCGCATTGCGGAATTATAAGGGTGCGTGTACACGGATGAAACATCGCTCCCGAAACTCGGGCAAAGAACAATATAGAAATAATGCTGACTATCCGGCACGATTTATTACGTATTGTAATGTTCGATAGAGTAACGAATGAAGATGTTAGGAAAGAATGTAAAGCAGATCTTACTAAGCGTAGTGGATAGAATGAAAAAAGGGTCACTCCGATGGTTCGGCATGTTGAGCGAATGAATGAGGAAAGACTAGTAAGAAAAATATACGTTTTGAGAGTTGATGGCACCAGAAAGAGAGGACGACCGCTGAAGACGCATCATGACCAGAATACATAGATACTGGAGGATGGTCCTGTTAGCGTCCCAACAATCGTCGAGCTTTATGCGAAAATGTATGATTAGGAACAAAAGGATGAATAGGATGGATTAGGCGAGAGTTGTGTATGAAGACAGAAGAGTGTGGCGCTCTATCCTCTTTGCTTACTCCCGCGGGGAAATGGCGTGATGGTATGTAAGTTGTATTTTGTACGGGGAGCAGACTGGCCAACTGATACACTGAGGCTGGGTGCTAAGTTTGGTGCAAGGGGCATTACGACTTATTTATTTTTACCTGTACACACGTGCCTATCGGGGAGCTGCGACAAACCGATTTCGCCGTGTCAACCATTTACTAATACGAAAAATTTGCGACATATCAATGTACAGTAGGTATTTCGAAAATTATAAAGCTGTAACCCGTCACGAATAACGAAACATTGGTTCGCGTCTTTGCTAAGCCCTAGTATATCTTTATAGTATGTTTTTGGGGGTCCACGGAGAGGCGGTGGTAGCGTTTAATTTGTTTCTTTAAACCGTGAATTCGAACGAAAATTTTACGCGAAGTTACGGACGGACAGACAGATAGACAGACATACGGACGTAATCAAACATAACGAAAGTATTATGTTTGATAAATTCCATTATCAAATATTTATAATGCAATGAATCCTAAAAACCTTTGAGTAACACGCGATAGGCGAGGCAAAGATGAATATTGGCTTATCGTCATGTATCATGTAGGTAAGTCACTTTCCGAGTGTATCAGAAATTACACCAACACAGTCAACTACAATAGTTAGAGCCGGCTTACTTGAATTAGACTTGGATCGAATAACTAAAAAAAACTGTTTATTTTAAATGTATATGTCACGAACGCGGGGCTATGTAGCGTCTGAGCCCTGATTCTATGAATTTGTACTTGGAGAAACAAGGCAAAACAAAAATCTGTATGTATCCACATTGTACTTCAGTCATACGAATAAGGAAATGTGGATACACCGAAGAATGCTGGATCGACTAATGAAATTCGACTGCGAATGAATAAAAGTCATGAAATTAAGCACACAATAAAGAAAATAATACTAATGTGTCAATCTTTGAAACATAAAATCTTATATTCGAAAACACATACTTATTGTGAAGTTGAATTTTTTTCAGAACAAAATTCTGTGAAATTTAAAAGCAGTATTTTAATATCTCATCTCAATGAGTCTCTTACATTACAACTTTTTACGAAAACACGTACAAAAAAACAATTTACACTATTATGTTTGATATAATGTATTGTGTGGTGTTATTGTAAATAATATAATCCAAAGTACAAATAAAGAGAAAATAACGAGTGAGTTACGGATTGAGTCGGTCCAGACAGTTGACTCACTTTCCTCCACACACGAAGACTGGGGTAATTTAAGTACTCGGATGAAAAGAAGTTTACACGTAGGACGCATACATTGCACGAGTACGTCATGTTACTAAAGGATGTCGTTAATATCTCACCACAGATCATCGGGATCGTTATTTTTTACCTCACATAAAAAAGATCCAACAGCGCTCGATGTCGAATTTATAAATTATTTTTCGTACCGAGTCGGCGCTTAGACTACACGACCGTACGGCCCAACACGAGAGTGACGTGTTGTGAAAGATGTTGTGACCAAGCCCGTAAACACGACGAAATTAGAACAAACGTTTTTGCGTGTCGCTTATGGTGGAAAAGAAAAGGCAGTTTTCGTGTGTTTATTAAAAGAACTTCCGCTATCCGCGCAACGGCCGGATGCAATACAAATAATGGCTGGCCGACATTTTGAAAACAATGCGAGCCGGCGATTCGCTTTATTACTAAACCATTGATTATACTTTATGAATGGCCCGAGCGGCGAGCGCACTCACAATTCAGAGCGGCGCGTTTACGAGCCGCTTTGCGCAGAATGCCCGTCTTGGAAATATTACATTTGCAAAATAATTCAATTGCGCCGACAATAAACTTTAAGGATTGTCGGGCGCAACTTACTAGCGGAGCGACAAATATTTCCGAGCGCCGCCGCCGTACGCACTCAGCGAACCGTGCGTTGGCTTCGATTAAATTGCGCAAGAATAATATATCAACTCAAAAAGAAATACGCCTGTATTTGAAGTTAAAATAGTAAATAAGTCAACAAATTTCAGGATCATTTAAAATAATAATTTAAGAATAACATACAATTTTACATTTATCATCATCATTGGCTATACAACCTATGGTGGGTCATGGCTTGGTATTGTTTCGAGCCGTTTCCCTCCAAAATGTCCTTAGATTTTCACGGCCGTTCAGAATCTTCTGTGTATAGTTTTCTGGGATATTCTGCCGTGTATATGTGACCTCTCTGGCCAACGTTTCGGATCCCGTTGCAGGGTCCAACATCAGCCCTGATGATGGACCCTGCAATGGGATCCGAAACGTTGGCCAGAGAGGTCACATATACACGGCAGAATGTCCCAGAAAACTATACACAGACGTTTCTCTCCAGTTTGTGTTCCCTAAGGCCCGGTTGTTTCAAGTTGGATCAAAGCGTTCGTTTAAAGCATAGATTTTTGCGTTCTCCACCAAACAGACGATCCGTCTTTTTAAACGAACGCTTACTTTAACCCAACTTGAAACAACCGGCCCTAAGGCTGTTAAATTCTTTGAGGAATTGCTGTTCTCTTCACGTGGGTTATATTTATATATAGTATGTTATACAATTCTAGCGGACTTAAGCCCGCCATTCACGGGCGTGCCATCGTTCCAAATGACGCGCCATCGCTCCAAAATACGCTCGTGAATGTCAATACCCATGCGGTTCAATTAGCGTATTTTGGAGCGATGGCGTGCCATTTGGAACGATGGCACGCGCGCGAATGGCGGGCTTCATTTAAACACATCGCAAGAATCAAAAATATGAAAACACCCGAAAAAAAATTACATTTGTGTTCATTACTCCCTTTATATTAACTCTGGGCGTCTGCTTGCTTGATTGCTTGCCGTCAAAAAAAACTTTGGATCGATTTTTGACCCTTTTCCCGTGATCCAATCGAGCTGAAATTTGGCAATTAGACTCTTGGCGACGATCAAGAAGATCTATCAAATTTTCGTTAAAATTTTTTAATAATTATAGTATAATTTCGGATTTTTAGAAATTTTATTGGTTTTTTCAAATTGGAATCATTAGAAAAGTTTGATAAAAATCAAACTTTTCTAATGATTCCAATTTGAAAAAACCAATAAAATTTCTAAAAATGCTAAAAAGCAAGGGCGGCCCGATAACGTCGCGGAATATTTTCTAAATTTGAATTACTCCGTCTGTATACATAATAGGTACTTCACTACGAATGTCGAAAACCTAAATTGACTGACAAATGTTTTTAGAATTTAATCTTCAAAGCATGAAGTATCTTATCAAAGCTCAAAACATCTGACATTTTAGAAATATATTAAATTACTGTAAGTTTAGTGTTATGTTATACGTTTTAATTCGTCTTTAATTGTTGTTATATTTTACAAAGAAAGGGAGTATAATAAAAACTTGGTTTTTATGGGCTACTTTTTTTTATATATGAAAATACATTAACTTTCGTTATTCTTCAAGTCTTGATATCCATTTTATATATTATTATAGATACCTACACAATTTTTACTAATTTATTCTACGTTGTTCTTTATCTTTGAAAATGTATTGAAATGCGTTTGAACGTTTGAACACAGAATGAATTTGAAAAAAAAACTAACCCATAAAAATAAAAATCAAGTTTTTATTATACTCCCCTTCTGATCGGGCCCGTGGTTCGAGTCAGACTAGTTGAAACAGGTTTCGCGCCATCTCCACGCGTCGGATTGTATGGTTAAAATTTCTAAAAATCCAAAACTATAATATAATTAAACGTTTTTAAACGAAAATTTGTTGCAAAGTTTCAGCTCGATTGGATCACTGGAAAAGGGTTAAAAATCGAACCAAAGTTTTTCCGGCAGACAACAAACCGGAGTCGCTACGAGTTAAAAGAAAAGGAGTAATTAAATAATTTTAGTACAGGTTCGTATATAAATTCTATCAGAAGTGTGCAGAGGTAATAAATAATATTATTGTCGATTGTAGACAATGAAACAGTACGTACATGGCACTAATTAAAAAAATAATAACTAGGAATGCAATCCAATACAAGTGAACATGTGAACATTGAACTATGAGACCCGTTATTTTTTCTGTAAGTAAATATTATGTTAAAATTACTCAGAAGCGTGGGGTTCGAGTCAATAAATCGGTCGCGGGAGCTACCAAGGAGTTGTAAATAATAATTCTCGGCCGTGATCCGTGGTCCAGGATGCCGCGCGAGAGATGAAAGTTGCTCTACGTGCGTCATCGCCGCCAGCCGACACGACATCCCGCGGACGATCATCGACCACGATCCTTGATCGCTAGGGTCAGTTCCCACGGTAACTGCTAACTAACGATATAACGCGCAACTTCGGTATCGCAGACACTCCTGCCAGGGATCAGCT
>JADDOH010014502.1:0-21853 GCA_016648135.1 Agrypnia vestita | reverse complement strand
GTTGCATTACTCAACCGGCACAATAATGAAGGGATTTTAAATCGAATCATTACCTGTGATGAAAAGTAGATCCTGTACGATAATCGGAAGCGCTCATCGCAATGGCTGAACCCTGCCGAACCAGCCAAACCATGCCCCAAGCGAAAATTGACTCCGAAAAAGTTACTTGTGAGCGTTTGGTGGACTAATGCTGGTGTCGTTCACTACAGCTTTCTTAAATCTGGCCAGACGATTACGGCAGATATCTATTGTCAAAAACTGCAAACCATGATGGAAAAGCTAGCTGCTAAAAAACCGAGGCTGGTTAATCGCTCTAGGCCACTGCTGCTTCATGATAACGCTAGACCACACACTGCACAACAGACGGCTATCAAATTAGAGGAGCTTCAATTGGAATGTCTAAGACATCCACCGTACTCTCCGGACCTTGCCCCAACAGATTACCATTTTTTTCGAAATTTGGATAACTTCTTGCAAAGGAAAAAATTCAACTCCGATGGGGCAGTTCAAACCGCCTTCAAAGATTTTATTGATTCCCGTCCGAATGGTTTTTTTAGTAAAGGGATCGATGAACTACCTATGAGATGGCAAAAGTGCATAGATAGCAACGGTACATACTTTGATTAAATAAATATATTATAATAAAAAAAAATTGGCTTTATGTTCCTCCCATACTAAACGCCAATTTCATATGTAAGGACCTAATATTAAATCGTAATTGAATTATATTATATACTTGCAGTAAAAAATCTAGTGTCAGCAAGTGATGAAATTAATTATATCTACAAATCATTTTACGTAATCTACGAAAGTTGTATTAAAACAAACTGAATTTATAAAGTGAAAGTAAATTTATCTATTAAAAATTAGTGAATGCAGAAAACGCTATTGGTGTACTTGTAAGAGCATGGCTAGAATAAGAGTACATAAGAAAGACAAAAGAAATATACTTCGATTCTCAGCTTTATACACAAAAAAGAGAGAATGAAAATGTATGAAAAAGAGATAGTTGTTTCAAGTTAGCTGCGGAAAGCCGGAAGAGTGAATGAAAGGTTCGATTGGTGGACATGAAACGATGGTAAATGGAAGATCAAGTCATCTATATAATATGAACAATGTATTTCTGTCTATTCGTTATATAATATCTTTTGATTTATTCTAATCGACCGAAACTATTATGAAATTTACATATATTATTGATTGATACGGCAGTTACTTTGTGGTGCAATACGATTATTTTAATTTACACTAAATTAATCTTTATAATACAAACCAATTGAGTTACTTTGTCACTACTGTAGTTTCGAGAGGAACAGTCCTTCTCATCATCAGGTGTAGTCTTCTTCTTCGTCTTCTTTTTTTATTAGATCCTTGATCTGTATTGGCAGGTCAGTCCTCCTCTCTCTCCATCTCTTTGATGGTCTCCCTGGCAGTCAGCGCCCCTCTAGAATCCCGCGCATCACGGCTCTGGGAAGTCTCGTCTGGTCCATTCGTTCTCCAGAAACGCCTTCTCTGCCTGCTCCATCGTACAATGTCTTCTACCTCACAGGTTCTGCTAATTTCCGGATACAGTTTCGTGACCGCCGGCCGCAAAATGATTTTGATTGGTCGAAACTGACATCCGACGCCAACCTCTAGCCAGGATTTAAAACCTTTAATAAATCCGACCAGTTAGAAAGCGTGTGTGCCAGTGTCTTTTTCTTTTGAGAACTGAGATTCTTTTTTCGTGTGGTATCCGAATCCGACGTAGACGCGTCAGTTCACACCAGCCTTTCGGAATAGACAGATCGATCTGTTTCGGATTCGACGAAGCCGGGAGAATTGGAGATTGAATCCGCACTCGATATATCAAGGAACTCTGTAAGTAATATTTGTCAGCTGTGTACGTGGTTAGCTCTGGCTAGTTATGTATTTCGGGTGTCAGAATATCATCATCATCGGCGGAGATTGGGAAGGAAAATATTTCTTTCCTAATTCCGACCCGCGTGCGGTGGTGGCATTTCCGTCCGTCATCGTACATATACAGGCGGACCTCGACTTTCGAACATTCGACTTTCGCACAATTCGCTATTTCGCACATTGTCGCGCTGTGGGGTAAACATATCCCCCTCTCGCTCGCTCACAAGCAAATGGAATTCTGGCATCACTTTTATCTTGTTTGCTCCCTTTTCTTGTGATCTAGCTAGGTTAGAGATTTAATCTTGCGCAGGAAGGAAAGATAATTTACCATTTAAAATATTATTAATCTTAAACAATGCTCCAAGACACCCAAAATCTCTACAGAATTTATACACGGAAATCAATGTTGTGTTTCTTCTTCCCAATACTACCTTCCTTATACAGCCTATGGACCAAACGGTGATAGCCATGTTTAAACGATAATTATATAAGGTCAATAAATTGACTCAGACTATCGAGGCAACTGATAGGTAAGGTGGGCCTACATTAAAAGATTTCTAGAAGAACTACCATGTATGAAACGCAATTAACAATATTGAAGACGCGTGAGACATATAGCGTGGGCTTATATAAAAGAGTCAACCATGAAAGGTTCATGAAAACAATTTTATAAATTATGATGAAACTCCAGAAACTATCACAATTGATATAGTCCGCCTAATGAATGAACTAAACTTAGATGTTACGAATGAGGATGTTAATAGATGATAAAATCTCACTCAGAACCTCTAACAAATGAATATTTCATTGAGCAACAGGAGTATGAAAATGAAATATAAAGTGAAAATGAGGGAGAAGAAGCTGATGAAATCATCAAGACTTTAGCAATGAAAAATATGAATGAAGCCTTCGTGCAGCTTGACAAATTTTTAAATATTATGGAAGATTGTGATTCCAATGGAGAACGCATATCTCGAGTGTGTAGGCCGATCAATAAAAACATAGCATGTTATAAAATACTATATGAAGAAAAGAAAAAGAAGAGAGCAATTAACTCTTGGTAACTTTTTAAGGGAAACACCCGCAAACCCCACTTAAAAGTGTCTCTTAAACCACTTTAATGCCTCTTAAACATCATAAATCATAAATATTATAAAATATATACAATTTTAATTTTTTTTGCTTCCCTCTACTTTCGAACATTTAACATTCGCAAACATTTTCAGGAACCAATTATGTGCGAAAGTCGAGGTCCGCCTGTACTCTGTCTCTGAGGGTCTTGCCCGCAAATGGTCTTAGAGTCTTCATCTCGGTAGTTCTGAGGAGTTTAGTTCTCACCATGTCCGCTGTTGCCTCGATACCGTAAGTCCGAATGTAGTAAGTAATAAATAAAATAATAAATCTGATGAAGAAAAGGATCGCTCCTCTCGAAACTAAAGTAATTATGGAATAACTTAACGTGCGTGTGTAACCTACCTGTGTGTGCCTACATAAATAAAATTTACAGTCAATGTTTATAACCGTGCACAAAACATAGATTCATATTTAATTTCTTTTTCAAATCTGAAACCTCAGTGCTTTTCACATCAATGGCATTTTTAATCATGTACAATTTGATAGAATACTACGACAATATTTTTGACTTTTTCGAGAATATTTTTTTTTATCTGGCCACCTCACTCACCTCATGTGTATTATATTGAATGTTGTTCCGAATACCAGTTTAAATTTTAGTCAATTGCTTTCTAGGACGTCTAGGAGTAAAATACCCTTTAATATTATCATATTCTATTATTCGCTTTCACTATCATCTAACTTTTTGTCTTTTTACATTTGTGGACGTTTATTTTATTAGTTAATAATTAACACACAATTAACAAATATATATTACACACTTGAAACTGTTAACATTTCTCATCGAATTAATAATAATATACTTTAATATTCTAAATAACCTCCCCCCACCACGACCAAATTTTCCGTAAATCGTTATTCTTTAGGGACTGCGCAAAACAAAGGCACCATTGCCGACTATCCCTCTTCCAGAATCCCGAGCAGCGCCGGGCACGGGTCGTTAGAAGCTGGTATGCAGTGCTGTCAGATTCAAATATTTTGAGTTCACAAAATGTTGTCCAAATGTTGTTGAATATATATTCAATACTAATTTTTCGTCCGGCCTTCTAATTCGGCTCGCGTCGGAGTTTGGTGCATGTTGCTAACACGTCACGAGGTCCTGCGCATGCGCCAATCATCTCTGAAGATGCATAAAAGTAGGTAACGTACCTACATAACATCGTCGCAGCATCCAGCGTTTCGATGAATCTCGTTGAACTGTGAAAAATTCAAGGTCACTCTTTATAAAAATGTGTATCTTTACGAACAGTGGCAGAAAAATACGACATTTTTTACTTGCGATAGATAAACTTATCTACTTATATTATGAATGTTTCAAAAACGCAGTATGCAGTGCGGTGTCAAAAAATAATTAAATTGAATCAAATTTAATGAACGTGGTATTTTTAAATACATTTAGATATTATTTAATATAAATATATACATTGCTTAATATTCGAGTCACTTTTGACGTTTAATTACTAGGTTAGAATGTACCTATGGTTGGAAATCTGTCAAACTCGAACGCATACACGCCGACATATCATTATTATAATTTATCCATAGCAATCTATGCAGCGTGAAGCACTTTCATTGCCAGTTTCAAAAAATAACGAAATCGTATGAAAAGCAGCAGGTAATGGGCGACAGCCAATTTCAATGCAATCGAAAGCCAATTGCATACACTAATGGCCACGTAGCGCCCACTTACAGTCACGCAGTGGCCAGTACAGCCGCTTGCAGGACCTAGCAGCATGCAGCCGCTGTAGCCGATCGCTTAATTATTTTCGATTTTTTAAAGATTCAAAGCATCGCCGTGGCAATGGTGTCACAAATATCTCTAAATTGTAAAATGCCTCTTGGGCGAGTGGAAACATGAATATTAAGAGAAAATGAGATGAGGAAACTTAACGCCCTTGAGGTGTGGTGTTGGAAACGCTTGTTTAGAATCTCTTGGACAGCTGTGCACACTAACGCATCCTTTTTATTACAGCTAAAGATTCGTGATAGACTGTCTACGACAGATCGTAGTAAGGTGTAAGACAAATCGCCTAGTTGCTGGATACCGCCCGCAGATCTGGATAAGTCGGCAGAGACAGATAGTGACTGAAAATGTGTATTTACCAATTTATTATATTCCTTCGTACGATTTAAAATGAAATAAAATTCGTTCCGGCAAAAGACGAGTCATCATATTCAAGAAAGACACACAGTTGTTAGAAGTTAAAGAGGTTCGAGCCCAATTCCAGAACACCAGCAAGTTAGTCCTATTTTCATAGCTCAAGCGTTTAGCTTAACAGTAAGAATATTGAATGAAACAGTAATAATATTGATGCGACACGATTCCATGTTTGCATCTCTATTAAAAAAAATAACAATCAACTAGACAAGCTTCTAAATCCACAAGATGAACTTCAAATCAAACGTGCCACTAAAAAGAAGATGTACATTGGGGATTCTATGAAGGAAATCGAAAAAAAAAAACGAAAGATCGCTATGAACGAAAGACAAATGAGTGAATACGTAGCTAAAACGAATGCGGAGAAATTGCACACCAAGTTGCAAAACTAAAATGTAAGGCAAAACGAAATGTGGACAAATGGGCTAGAATGGTGACCGAGGTGGAGGTAAAAAGTTTGAGACGTTCGACTGGAAGGCGAAGACCAAAAGAGACTCGCAAAGCTGATAAAAAGTAGACCCGCGATACCATCAACGGGGAATACATATCTAAGAATGTCCTGTACACAAAATGCTGATGATGATACCTATACTCGTACATAAAATTGAATTTATACCTGTCTGTTTATTTGTCTTCTATATCTACAATCCTGGGACCGATCTAAACAAAATTTTGCATACTTACTTTTAGCATTATTAACTATATAACGTTTCCACGATTTAACATTATTGAATTAAATTTGATACTTCTTTGATTGAATCCCATTCCCTCCCTCTTCCCATTTGATACATTATCATAATTTAAATCTTTGAAATATTTATTATTTATCACATATTCTTTATCATTGTTTTTTATTTAGTTTTTTTTTTTACCAGCCTCGAGGAAACTTCATTGGGTCATTCTATACGAATATTTTTTTTGATATTATATAAAAAAAATTAAATTGTACTGTATGTTTCCCAAAATAAAATAAAATAAAATTGCCAATATCGATACACAATTAACGTTAAATGCGTCTTAGTAAGTAATAGTTGCAGACGTTATATTTCCAAGCGTTGTTAGTTTTGCAGGCTGTAGCCGCGAGGGTCACGCAAGGGCCGGACCTTGGCCTCCAGCGGCCTCGGGCACGATTCCAATTGGCAAGTGCTCTGCGCAAACTATTGCAATATTTGTAATTCCTCTTAAGCCTTGTATTACATACTGTTCGTACCCGGCGTTGCTCGGTTTAAGAATTTAGTTGAAAATAAGTTTGCGGGGGACACAAAGGTTCCATTATTTTACAAAGTCTCCAATAAAAACAATGTTTGCATTTAATCTGGGCTGGGACGGATGGGATGTTCAGGGGGAAATGTCGTACATTTTACCTGTCAAGTTTTAAAGAATCAGTATGCGAAATTTGGGTCAGATCGGTCATACGGTACAGATTTATATGAAAAAAATATATCGGGGAGAGGGGGTAGGGTAAAAGGGAAGGAGGAAATATTGCCTGTTACCCGACAGGTCCTAAAGAATACGCATGCAAAATTTGGATCAGATAGGTCAAACGGTACAGATTTGCTTGGAAAATATATCAGGGGGATGGGAAGAGGTAAAGGGGTAGGGGGTAAATGACATTGAGTTTTATAGGTGTAGATAGATATACAGGGTTATTTGGAAAACATTACGTAAGTACGAACGCGAAAAAACATTAAAGACTACATTCCTGCCTTAATTTTGAGTCGAAAATATTCAAGCAACCATGACCTAATATCAATAGTTCTGGAATTGTGCAATATCAAAGTTTGCATTTTTTTCAATATTTCTGACTTATTTTTTACAAAACGTTGAACTATCATTACGATAACTTTTATCGATTATGAAAAATTCATTCGTTTCAATAGAAGTCAAATAAAATGTTATTATTTTTTTAATTATTTTAAACTTAAAAGTGTTTTTGTGACTCAAACTATAAATAATTACTAATATTCTACAGCTAAATGATAAGCGGATGGGTTAAATAAATAAATATTTGTTTTACGACAATTGCACAAACGATAGGTGTACACATTCAGCTGATTACTCTCTATCGTTTTCTACTAAAATTGTCCAACCAAAAATAATTGAACCCAAGTAAGGTGACGTAACGTATCATAAAGGAATGGAAGATATCGTGAGGTAACTTGCGAAATCGTGTGTGCAGCTCTGGTCCCTATAAATATTTTCACATTGGAAATGTCGCCATAACACTGTCGAAACGGAAAAAAGGAATTTACGAAGCATAGGGAAGAAAAAAATTAAGAAAAATAGGTCATTTGGCCACTAAACATTATGTCATCTACGCTAACCAAGAAAAAAATTAACAGTGGACTCATGTTAGGTCAATTTTCTTTCACTCTGGCACTCTTACGTACATTGGCAGTTCAGTCACAACTAGGGAATCCTGGATCCCGGCCCAGTTTACATTATTTAAGACTCCCGGAATTAGTATGTACTATACTGAAATGAAAATGGAATAAAACACTCAATGCTTCGCTATTGCATTTTACATATTCATTATTTAAAATTGTCTCACATTCAAATTCTTATTTGTGCATTTTGAAATATTATTTATCTCATTTTTCATTCAAAGATTCCTCACACAATTACGTAAATCTAAATATCTAAAACAAATTGTTCTTTCTGGCCTTCTATATAAATGCAAAATGAATGAGCAAACGAGCATTTTCTTGTCTCGGGATCTTCAAAATAGAATCCCGAATTCTCGGGATTTAAATTTTGACTCGGCATCGGATTCACTAGTTCTGTACATAATTTTACTTGCAAAAGGCGAGCACGACATCAACCAGCTGTCGAACATTGAATTTTTGTAATCTATATAAAAGACATAAAACCCATAAAAAATGGAAAAGAGATAAAAGATAAAAGCTGAGAGGCTGAACGCTAGTGCCCTGGTGGTTATTGACTGCCAGGAAGCTTTAACCCTAAGAGCAGTGGCAGATTGACGATCGAAGTTCTAACGGAATACAGCTGTTCAACAATCCGTGCTATGGAGAACACGTGGTAAATATTTATACCATCTAAAAAGCGTGGAGCCATTCACAACATTTGAGTCACGTCCTGCTTCCGACCGCGGTTAGTGCTAGACCACGCAAATAAACATTATTAACTGCGGATTATTTAGAATGCTGTTCCTTGACGTAATGCGGGCATTATCTCAAAAAGTAAGTATTGCGGTACTTAGAGGAGACTCCGTGACAAATTCACATAAGACAAGTGCACGCAAAACAAGGACGCACACAGATAACCAACTGCACACAGTCAGCTGTCAGCTTATATTCTGCTGCCATGATATTAACAGTGTATTAACCTATCCTAATCTAACTCAACGTCGTATCTATATTTATATAATAATCCTACAATTTTATGTGAGTTAGTTTATTAAGGAGACCGAAAATGGTTCAGTTTTATTATGTTAGAGATGTAATACCAGCTACTTTCTTAATAAGAAGAGTTAATAAGAAGAGTTTCTGTTATCATTTTTCAATTTTGAAAAATAAAAACGTAAAAATCACCCTACACGCCTACATGCTCTTGCTTATTAAAAATCGTAATTGATTTACTCAATGTGTAGTTAAAACTTATTAATTTATGCTGAATCTTTTAATCTTCAATTGATACGCTTCAAGTTTAGCAAATAACTTACAACCCCTCCTATCCCGATCATGCATAACTCATCCCTATTCATTAACAACATCTCGCGTTCGTACTTACGTTAATTGACGTAAGCGTTTTTATGTACATACTAACGTATGTATATGTATCTACGATACGAAATTTGAACATCTTATTGTCTCGAAAACACCACTACAAAGGCCACCCGACAAAGCCGCGATAACAAAGTCGCGCCGACAAAGCCGCGAAATAAAAATAAAAATTGGGTAAATTGTTTTTTTTTTACAGCAGTAAAAGCAGCAGCCCGCTGCTCGTTGAGGAAGGGTCTGGAGGTGCTGCATCATGGCCGCACCTTTAGGTCTTCAGGCACGACAACATTCAGAGAACAGTGTACGCGGGTTGCAACTACTGGTTTTTCTTTTACCAGCTATTTTCATGTATTTTCCAGTTGACAAAATCTTTTTCTTTTTTTAAATTCCGTTCCTGTAACGTAAGGCTTGATATCTACCGCGGTTTATGTCTGCCGGCAGGGGTTTTCCGGACTAGCGAGTTCTCTGTTTGTTTTGTACAACTCTCTTTTCATTTTTCCCGCAGGGGAGTGACTACTGTACCTAGTTTGACTATCTCTACAGTATTTCCTCATATGTGTATCATTGTATCATATCTCATTCTATTGTTTGTATTGTATGGTTTGCTTTTGATGACGGTGAAGCGGTTTTGTGTGGACGCCACTTTAGCATAAAAAAATTAATTGGGTGGCAAAAGTGTAGGGCCGATATGGAAGCTATTGCTCATAAAACGGACTCGGGTGTTTGGTGGGTCCCTCTTCACTGTACAGCAATAGAAATTGTCCAGATACAGCGACGTTTCTGAAGTAATTATAATATAAGATTGATAGGCTGCCCACAAAATAAAATTATAATTTTGATTCGCGCGGCGATGTCGACACAGCTTTGTCGAGGCGGCATTTTTGGAATTGTTTTGCGCGGCTTGTCGGCGCAGCTTTGTCCTGCGCGTGTTTGTCGGGGTGCCCACTAGAAATATTGCTGTATGTAGGATAATATAAGAAAGTAATAGTAATAAGTATAACTTATTTATTTTTACAGGCTTGGATTCAAGTATCTTAAACAAGCCTGTGCTGCCTCACAGCAATGCTACGAGTCAAAAGCTAAGAAGCTACCGTTGCAAGTTTGGATGCATTTAAGATGCAGCAATACCGACGTATGCTAAACAATCAAGAAGATTCAGTGTAGATGCATGAATAAGTCAACAGAACTAATAATATATATCTAACGAAAGAAACTGTGTACTTCGGACAAATTCTCCGCAATGAGAGATATGCAGGGGAAGAGGTACAAGTAGAAAAAGGGTTTTTTGTCTGTGTAACCTCAGAAAGTGGTGATCTTGAGCTTGATAGAAGACGGCACATGAAGAAGAAGACGAAACAAGCTGTATCACCACAATACACAACCCAGATGAAATTACATACACCGATACACAATCTGGATGGAATTTATGTGTCTAGAGTTCCGTCAAAGTGTCCAATTGAAAGATATAGTCTCTAAGGCACTACGTTTTATCACTTATAGTTTCTCTCTAGAGGAAGAAGAAGTTTATTCCGATACTTGTTTGTAAGGCTGCAAGCCACAAACATTGAGCAACGCTGCAATTATAGCAGCTGGTTTTGTACTTGATTAGTTTTTCAATTAATAAGTTTCATTTCGCAGAAAGGAAATTCAAACGAAATACATGTCAGCTTTCAGGCTTTCGACGCGGCAGTTATGAATACCATTTTTTGTGATTTTGGTTTTAAATCTTCGATTTGCTACCGTGTGGAATAAACGATAGTAATTAATGAAACTCGAGTACGAAATTTTAAAGCACTATTACAGTTGTAAACCGGATTATTACCGCGCGTTACAGACAATTATAAGTTTCACCTATTATGAACTACTATTATATAAATAAGCCCGGCATTCCATGGGAAGTGAGATGATGCATAAATTAAGGCTGTTTCTTTTTTTACCAATCATTTAAACAGCCAGTCACATAAAATTATTTTTTCATGGTTGAAAGCAGGTTCCGGATGAAAAAATATGTCTCTTTCTAGAGTGTGGGAAAATTTTAAAGGCACTTTTCCAGATTGCGAGTTTGCAGTTTGATAAGATTAAAACTATTGGTTTTTTCACAAACTGTCAGAAATTAATTATTAATCATATGCGTATTGCTAATCGAATTACTCAATCGTATTATTTTTTTAAAATATTTTGGTGCCTCCGAATAGCTGGCGTACACGGTTTTAATTTTATTAATTGTGTAGAGTTTTATCTTATTATTTAATCTAAGTTATTGTTTTAAAAAATATACAACCTATAGTACAAACGGGATTAACTTTGGTATTATCATTTCATTCTGTCTTCTTTTTTTATAAAGAGCCAATGATAGTGCAAATGAAAGGGAAATATATATTTTTCCCATGACTCATACAAAACCTCTCGGTGTTTGACCTTATATAGTACAAATTTATAACTTCTGATATAAATTAACGACACGAAAACATGAATTAGTATTGTAATTTAATCGTAAAAGTTTGGAATTGCAACCAAAATAATGTTGTCAACGTCATCCGAATCCATTGGGTTATTTTATTTTTTCATAATTAATAGATTTTGTCGCGGAATATTTTGAAACTCCTCAGTTTTGAAACTCTTGATAACGATCCTGGAAGATGATGCTTCAGGAATTTATTTTTAATGAACATCACATATTAATACACTTATTTATAAAGAGGCCATCAAGAGCAAGATGAGAATCTACAAAGCATGCGTAAGACCTATAATGACATATGGCGAGGAAGCAAGGGCAGACACACACTTCGAGGTGAAGACACTGAGGATGATAGCAGGCCAGACGCTGAGGGATCGCGTGAGGAACACCAGAATAAGAAAGGTATATGGGGCTGAGAACTGGAGAAAACTTGGAAGAATTAATGAGAATATTAAATGAAGAATTAATTAATACATCGAATTGGCTTAAAATGAATAAATTTAAATTAAATACAAAAAAAAACAAAAGATATGTAAATAGGAAATAAAAGGAATAATGATGAGATAAAGATAGAGATTGTTGAAGAAGAAATAGAAATAGTGGGTACAATAAAATATTTGGGGATAATTATAGACTCTCATCAGTGCATTTGATATATTTTTCTTTACGTTGTACAGTAGCCGGCAAACATCTTGAAATTCTACGGCGTAGTGGGGGGAAGTTTGCGCATCTACCTTTCCACCAAAGAGACACAAATTTCGTCTTCTGCGCATTCCCCCACTACGCTAAAGAATTTCAAGAAGTTTGCCGGCAACTGTACTCAATGTTAAAAAAATATATCAAATGCAAATGTATACAGTAATGGAAAGTCACAGAGTAGTAATACAAAGATGATTTTTTGGTACGTAGTAAGACAGATACAAAATACATGGACATAATACATAATACTAACAAAACATGTAACTCCTCATGCATTTTTTTCAGAATCTCTGACATATTTATGTCTGCTGAGTTTACATATAATAATTTAAATTAAATAAATGCTGGAAAACGTAACTAAGATTTTTATTCAAATATTCTTGTTACTTTTGGGGAGGAGAATGTGGGGCGGGTCCACTAACGTGCCTTTATTTCGGGCTCCAATTGCTCTGAGGCCGGCCCTGTGCATGCAAGCACACAGTTTACACTTAATAAACAAATGCTGTTGTTCATGCACATCTGTTGATATTTTTATTTCAGGCTTTCCAGGAAGTGCTACTTCTTTAGAAGCAATAATTACCTTCGACTTTTTAAACAAACAAATCGTCGAACACCGCGACTGCTTACTACTAATATGAAAGAACGATTGGTAATACGGAGTATGTATGGTATATTAAACATAATGAAAAAAATGATTAAAGTTAGAAAAGGGGATGCCGAGGAATTGAAAGAAACATGGAAGAGAGCATTTTCCTTCCGGGTTAAAAGGACGTAAACAAAAATAAAATAAAAACATAAATGTACTTACGCAGAAGCACCACGGCAGGCAGACAACAAACTAAGTCCACTAGCACACTAGAGACAGCTGAATACCAAAAAGCAGCCACCATCAACCGTGTCCAGATCCCCGAAGAATTTTGAAACCCACACCCGCGCAAAGGCTCTGAACAGTTCCAAGTTCTAGCTTAGCAAATCGGAGTCCCGGATGGAACCCCGATCCACCCCTTCCATGTCCACCTATTTCATCCCTCGCATCTGACAACACAACTCCAAAGAATGTGCTCCATTACCTAGCATATTAGTATTTAACATAATGAACGGAAATTTACTTTGGTTCGATTTTCGAGCCCAGACGTTGTAGCAACGCCACTGCTCACCAACCGCCGTCGGTGCGTACATTCTATGTTCTGTGGTGCGTACTAACGAATTGGTGCGTATGTCAAAGTAATTCAAACTGCAATATCAAAATAATTCAAACTTTCATAGTTCCTATGATATCGACATTGTTTCAACTCATCTTTGTTTCAATCCACCTCGGTCTCCTCTACTAATTGGCTAAATCTTTTAGAACATCACATATTTTGTTCTACTTATACCATAAAAGTTGTTTGAATCCCAGATAAAATAAAAAATGTGTCCGGAGAAAATTTTTACGGGTTAGCCGGTAAATGTTGACATGCTCTCATATATCATTGCATACTCGTGTGCGATGATATAATAAAATACGTTAATGCTCGTATTTGCATATTAACCGAAAGTGAATTTCTGGATAGCAATTTAACTCTTACGACTTTTTACCGCTCTCAGTTCGAGATGGAATATTTCAATTACACCGCAAAACATTGAGCTTTCGGTGAAACTAAAAAATAATGAGGAATGAGTGAAAGTGAGGTTAATACAAACATTTAACGACAACCCTTGACAAATTAAAACTTAATCATTATAATCTTATCTGAACTATTGTTTTGTTTTATCACAAAATTTTCGAAATAAATTATTTAATTACTATGTATAATGTAATGTAAATACTGAGACGAGAGATGAATTAAAGCAATTGTACATAAATAATGTAATGTATAAATAAATTCATAAAAATTCCCTGTTTAATGTACTGTATCCAATTAATTACTTCTTTCTTAGATTTTATATTTTTTCTGTAAGCGGCCGTCTAGTTGACCAGCATGGGCGCTCCCTAGCCCTCGACTTGAAGTAATAAAACTAATTTATTAACACTGTAATATAATAACACATTTTAGATTAGGTATAGTTATACTCTATTGTCAATATTTTATTGTCCAAAACAATAAATAATTACGTCAATAGGTTTTCGGACAATGTTTTTTTAAAATTATTTTTGAAGTTATATACATGTTATTTAAACGTTCCCGCATCTCGAGTATTAGGTTTATAAATAGGTTAGTCCTACCTACTTACGGTGCTATAATTGATGCCGCGCAATTCGCGTTGGTCAAAATGAAATAACGGAAATAACCTTTAGCGAAATTATTTACCTCTTTACAACATTAAATAAGTAAAAACAAAATATTACATATACAAAATATTACACATTATTTATTTTTAAAATATTGATGGTCTTAAATTAGATAATTAATTATCTTGTGAAAATATGTATTCCATGGGACCTTTATACATAAGCACCGTAAATGTCTGGCATACAATAAAATAATTTACTGGTTGTTGCCAAGCATAGCTGGTTACATATCAAATATTTTTAATATATAGGTAATATTTATAGCCTAGGTATCTATATATATATAGGTACCTAATAAAAAATCACGCTTAGCAACGCCGCTTAATTTTACGAATTTTTAATTTGCTGTAATGATTGAAACTATTTGTCATATAGACACAACAGTGAAAATAATTATTTTTAAATTTATTTAGAAGTCAAATCAGAAATCATCAAAATTGTCACACTTTAATGCCTTCTAAGTAAACAACATGGTGAAAAAAACAATTATTGTATACAATAAATTAATAATTAGGTATTACTGTTTTACTTTACATTCCTACAATTTATTTTAATTATTTTTTCTCTGATCCAGGCCTAGTATAGCTATTAAAGAAGTATATTAATTACGTCCACTTTATTTTACATTCATTTAGATACTGTAGGTTAGGTAGGTCCCAAGTTGAAACGGTTATAATTTACCTACTTGAATCTATTTAATGGGAATAAGATATGCAAGAATATCAGTTTTGGTAGACAGGAGGCGAGAGGACGATCGATGAACTGGACACTTAAATTATGTGTACCAAAAGGGTGAAAAAGTACTCGAGAATATCATATTAGGTAGGTAGTATAAAACAACCCGATACTGTGACTACAAATTAAAACCACACGTATTTCGAATTTTTTTTTAAGGTTTTTGTATATATCTATTGTCAATGTACTTAGGTAAATATAATTGAAATATACTCATGTTGGGTAACTTTATGAATCTCTTAAACAAAAAACTTGTATCGCTTACTTGGAAACTTATTGCCTAAGTTCAGACCTCAATAATTATAGAGTTGATTAAGTTGACTAAAATAAAAAAAAATACCATATCGATTAATAATAAAAAAAAATTAACCTCGAGCGCGCTTTTTGAATAACCCAGCGTGATTTAAAAGTTCAAAAAGAAATCATAAATTAATCGTTACAATTTGGTGCACCTATATTACACTATTTAAATTAATAATAATAGTGTAAAGTAGTGTAGTTATTAGTAAAAATAACTTACCCTTTTGCATTTATTATAAGTATTATCTTCACAGGACTGTGTCTTTGAAGCACTATTTAAAATATTGTCACTCGGTTTATCTAAATCTAATAAACAGTCTTCAGATTTCGAATTTCTTTTCGCGTTATCTTCTTTGGTGACAGTCTTTACAGTTCCATTATTCACTGACACGTTTGGTTCGGAAGAAGAATTTTTGATTGTTTCAATTCCATTTGAACGAAATTTCCAACGACTTGTCATCGGCGATGTAGGTGTGGATTTTACATCAGATTCGTTTTCTACTTTCGATAATTTGTTGTTTATTTTGTTTATTACACTAGAATCACTCATTTTAATTAGATATCACAACGTACGCTAATTTTTATTTATAAAAAAAATAGCAGTTTCAGTCATAAATTGTTAATATTATCGTGCTAAAATTTACGTACCAAGGCGGCGTTCTGTAAAAAATCGATATTTTGGCAACCGCTCTCTGAACCATAGACAGCGCATTGTTTACAATTCCGATCATATGTTTTATTTTGGTAAGCCGTGGTCGTTGTCTATTTTACTGTGAAGTTCGCACGCTCTGCGGCGTTTGCAATTCACGACGCTCACTTCACTCGCCAGTGAACCGGAGGCACGTAATAACAAAGTTGCGTAAAATGAGTAGTCACCTAAAGA
Organism: Agrypnia vestita; assembly: GCA_016648135.1. Lineage (NCBI taxonomy): Eukaryota > Metazoa > Arthropoda > Insecta > Trichoptera > Phryganeidae > Agrypnia > Agrypnia vestita. The sequence continues at coordinate 5,575 of JADDOH010014502.1, read as the reverse complement.
AAATTGTTCGTGTACTCATGTACACGCGGTAGAAGTTATACCTAGAAAATAAAATAAAGACAAAATTATATATTAATGACGCTCAAAGTATTGAGTTGGAAAAATCCACATTGATCATTTGTCGACAACCAAAAAATTTCCTAAATTAATGGTAATAAGCCCTGCTCTTAATCTAAATATAATAATTTCGTTGTCTGTCTATCCCGTAAGTCCGAAACTTCCTGGAATTCATGGCAAAAAAACGAAATTGGAGAAAAAAGAAATAAATAAACAAAAAACATGACCGGAGAGAGAACCTGGGAACACGCGGATCATACGCGTAACCTTTGCAACCCGTCAAAAAAATATTTTTTATTTTAGATTAATCTTAGATTAATCTAAATGTGGAGACCTGTAATTGGCCATCTATATTGTATCAATGTTTTCTATGCTTTTTTTGTGCTGTTGGTCTTCCATAAACATTAAATAAATAAATAAATAAATAATATATTTTATTTTATTTTTTCGAAAAATCAACTGCTAATAATTAAGTAAATACAAAGAAAGGTAAACATAAAAGCCAATCATAGGTTTTCATTGGTAGTTACATTAAATAAAATAAATTAAACCTTCGTGGCTTACCTAAGATGCGAACCATTAATTTACGCCACCCACGTTCAACGTTTGACAGGCTTTTTATCATGTATAAAAATAAATAAATATTATTAATATTACGATTTTTCACGAGTGTACGGCAAGTATGTAATAAATATACAGTATATTTTTGACGGAGTAAGGAGAACCGATGGTGGCTATGTCGGTTAGTCGCTGCGGTGCTGTACGCACGACCGGGGTTTGAGCCTCTCTGCAGCTGTCTAATTTGTTTTTTTCGCCTTGAATTCCAACAAAATTATTATATTTAGATATTACTAGAACACTAATTTCAAGTTTATTTCGTGGTCTCGCATTTTCGCTACATGCTTTTGTTGCATGTACTATAACACGCACTTCCACGCGAAATTAATAAATTTAAATTAACTGAGCGTAAAGATGTTACACATCAAAAATGTTGATGCGTGCGATATCCGGGTCATGCATTGTTGCTTTTTAATTTATTATGCTATTTGTACCCATATAGTAAAAAAGCGACAATTTAAATACATATCGATTCAATTTTTATTTTGATTTGGGGTCGTACTAGCTTGTAAGAAATACAAATAAAACTCGAAAAAATAGCACGTTACATTGGTAAATAAAATTAACAGCTAGTTAGGTACAGTCTGTCAAGAAAGTCTTGACAAATAATTGAGGGCGCTGCTATCGTTCACATGGTAACACTATTTAAAGATTGACTGTGTTAAAGTAAAACACTGTAAGCGAAAATTTTTTCGTAGTTATTTTTTTGTTCTTTTAAAATAATTTTTTATCAACCTATAAGACACAAAAGTGTTACATACTTTACTTATTTTTACTTCCAGACATAAAAAACTTCCAGCAAATTATAAATATTAGAACATACACTAGTATGGCTGTCTGTATCCGACTGAGGTCATGTCATCTGGTGTGATTTTATATAATATAATTAAATGAAATAAATTGATTAAGGGAAAAATAAAAGAGATATAATTATTGTAATATAAAAGAATTTAATAAAAACATTAAGTTAAAAAAACACAGTATAGAAAAAATATTACTACTGCTCTATTCCATTAATACTGCTCTATTCGAAGAGCATTTTTTGTATGAAAATCCTATGCTGATTAAAATTTTTCGCAAAAGTTCATGGCTTCCTTCAAAATTTAAATCGCCCCGTACAACTTGCAACAAACTTCTCAAAGTGGGCACCTCTTTTTTTACTGTATAAAAAATGCACTTTTTGCCTTATGGCACAGATGTTGACATCTGTGCCATAAGGCTGATTTTGAAATCATCCAATTCTTTTTTGGTCGCTCTTTCCTGTGTTTACCCGGTGTTGTAAATTTGCCTCGGGTTGTATTTCCCTCCTTGACAATTCTTCTTACAGAACTCAGGATGTACCTGAAAAAAAAACATTGAAATTCATGAGCAACACATTAATTTATTTTTCTAGAATCAGTTTCAGAGTTACTCAGTTTAGCTACTTATCACACTGCCAATGAGCTGATGCTAATGTTCGGCAATATATTTTTGTATTTTAAGTATATTAAATAGATTAGATATGAAAAAAGGAGAAAATTGAAAAGTAATATTATGTCGTAGTAGTGATACGCTTCGTCTAACCTAAATGGCGCTTACCGTGTTTTGTTCCTTGACCGTCACTACAATCTGTCATCTGTCATTTATTAGATACATTCGAAACAAATTAAATACCCTAGAATGTAGTCTAATAGACTTGTTATACATTTAAATGTTAAAATTAATCAAGAAAAAATAATTTAAAGTATAATGAACACAGTACTTACCAGTCATTTGAGATCTTCGCTCGAAAACATTATTGATGTCACATGATAGCTTTCCGGCTTCAGACTCCGCCAAACAATGCGTATACACACTAAAAATTATCCGCCTAGATCCACTACGAATTGTTTTACTCATATTATTGTTTTTAAAGTCTTTCAACGTTAAAAAATATTAAAAACAAAGAATCCACCACTTCTTAAATTAACCTCAACCCAAAACAACACAAGAAAATGACAAGAATGACGGAACTGCTAGTATTGCCAGTAAAATAATTTTTTGTTTCTCAGTTTACCCACGATCAAGACTTTATTGACAGACTGTAGGTAAGGAATTTCAAGTATGATCTAGAATGGACGGGATCGCTATATCCTGTTTACTATACGCAGAAGATGCAGTATTAGTAGCTAATAGTGAAGCTGATCTACAGTGACCGGTGTCATTAGAATGAATAGTGAACTTTTGATGAATGACAGCAATTCGAAAGTAATTGTATTCGAGAGAGACGAAAGAATGACTAAATGTAATGTAATGATAAACAATGAATACCTAGAACAAGTTTAAGTACTTGGTAAGCACCTGTGTTTAGTAGAGATGGCAAGGCTGAGAACGATATCGAAAGGAGAGGAGTGTCTGCGGGAAACAAAGTAAATTGCGCTCTGAATGCAAATATGGCCAATAAGAGTCTGTCAAAGTAAATAAGATTAGCGGTACATAATGGCATTCTAGCGATAATTCTGAAGTGAAGTCTGGAAGTGGCAAAAAAAGGAATGTCGATATAGTGAAGAATAAACTAATCAGAAGTGGATGTAATACTAGCTTTAGCGTGGTAGATAGAATAAAGAAAGGTTCGCTGAGATGATTTAATCATGTGGAACGTATGAGCGAGTACAGAACGGTTAAGAAAATATACGAGGCGAGCGTTGAAGGCAGCAGGAACAGAGGTCTTCCGCGAAAGACCTGGCACGATCAGATATTACAAATATGGGAGGATGGCACTATTAAAAACCTCAACAACCGTAGAGCATGTATGAGAATACGTATGAATACAGCTGAAGCAAAAAAGATGTTTTTAAAACAATAAAAATCCTAAAACTTCAATATCTAGGACGTGTGATGAGACATCCAGAGAAATACGAGATCTTGCATCTCATAATGCAGGGAAAGATTGCCGGAAGTCGGGGCCCTGGAAGAAGGAGAACTTCATGGCTGAAAAACTTGAGACAGTGATTTGGCCAGTCTACTGTGGAGCTATCTCGGGCCGCAGTAAACAAAGTCCGCATAGCCAACATGATTGCCAACGTCCGTTAAACGGACAGGGCACGAGAAGAAAAAGAAAAGAGGTGTGCCAAGATAGAATAATGTGGCGTTCTATCCTCCCTGCCTACCCCTACAGAAACGGCGTGATGATTATATTATTAATTACCAATAACGCCGTGAGTGATGGTTAATTAGTTTACAAGTGATGATTAGTTATTAGGTTTAATGGCCTAATCAGAGGGCCATTACTTATTTTTGACATCATCTTAAGCATCAGCTGCTCATCTGTCTGTTGAAGAAAAACAATGAAAATAATGCTTACTTGTACGACAAAATATAAGACACTTACAAAAGGTTACAAACAATTTAGTAGAATTCGAAAACATTAAGATACTTTTTATATGATGATGTGGATATTTTAAATTGATTATTAAATCAGGAGAATTTTTTTACTAAGTGTCGGCATTTTACTCTCAGTCCCTAAACTGCCACCTTTAAGGTTACCAACCCATGTTTGAACGATTCAAGCTCAAAATTCAACTGTCAAATGTCAAAATTTACAAAACTGTGAGGGAACGAATTACTTTGCCGGTTTTTGTACTTATTTAACTTCTACCTCACAGATGTAATATATCTCGTTGATAAATACTTTAATTTATTTTAATTATTCCCAATGATTCCTTCAGGGCGTATTTTGAAGTTAATTCTATTGTGCTATTATATAGTTTGTGTCAATTCAGACGAACCTTCCTGCGGCTGCTCCGTTGGGAGATCTCAGGCTGGTAAATGTGAAAGTCCGAGTATTTCGGTACATAAGCATGGAGAACTTCAACAACAATCTGAACAATGTTCTAGACCAGAAAAATTATCAAATAGCCATGAAAAAACGCTCTCAGCTCCAGATCAGAAGGAAATTCTGTCTAAAATGGCTCTAATACCTCAAGGCGAATACATAATTGGAACTGATAAACCGATCATTGTAGCTGATCGCGAAGGTCCACCGCGGAAAGTTATCTTAAAGTCTTTTTATATTGACAAGTTCGAGGTATCTAATGAGGACTTCGCTATGTTTGCGGCAGCCACAGGTTATAAATCAGAAGCAGAGAGATATGGAGACAGTTTTGTATTTACTTCTTTCTTAAACAGCAGTGTTAAAAAAGAATTGGAAGATTTTAGAGTACTGCAAGCTCCGTGGTGGTATAAAGTGGATGGTGCTAGCTGGAAGCAGCCTGAGGGAGCAGGTTCATCATTTTTAGGTTAAAGTGTGTTTTAATGTTCTTTGGTTATAATTATTGTCAATTGTAATCGTGATAACCAATAAATAAATTAAAACATTAATTTATTTATTGATTATCAGTTTTTCGAACACAATTATAATTCAGAAATAGTATGCTACTTACCTAGATAAAATAGAGTTATGTTAATTTATGCATTGAATCATTCATTTCCAAAATCTACAGTACATAACTTCGAGCCAATGCTAAATTGATATCCGAGGTCCCGCGTTACTAGATGCCTTGCTATCTGAGCATGAGTACCTTAATCTGATATCTAGGTTAATAAGGTGAGCAATTTAAGCTTATAAAAAGGAATAAATAGAGTATACTTAACGATGTTGTAAGACACAAATGCCACAAAACTATATCCCCTGGTTAACTATGTCTACACAACAGTTACTTACTTAATACAACAGGTTGCTTTTTGCTACAAAATAAATATCAACTTTATGTTATTCTAAGGGTGGTTCAACAGAAATGGTTTATTTTATATATTACAGAAATATGTATCTCTTTTCAAGTTGAAAAAAATTATGTTAATAATCGTTTACAATTTAAATTAAAAATATTGAGAAAGAAAAAACTTTAATTGAATAAATATTTGACGTGGAGTGTTTCCAATA
>JADDOH010014501.1:0-77776 GCA_016648135.1 Agrypnia vestita | reverse complement strand
TGTGTAAAGTGATTACTTAAGCCAACCATAAAGATAGGTCATAAGTCCTATGTACACCCAAATGACTTCTATATACCTACTTTCCCATAATAAATACAGCTTCGTCTCTGTGAGATATCTATAATATACATTAATTACGTCATGAGTTATTTTATTTATCATTTTTGTAGAATGTTTCGTACAAATAACACAATACTTTAGCATTGTAAACAGATCCATATCATAAAAATATACTTTTGAAAACTCTATCCAAATATAATATTTGTTGGTAGGTAATTGTATTTATATGAGGAAATTATTTCTGATGAATCCATATCATTATTTTGTTGTTCGAGCGAATGGATGCACAACATTCGAGCAAATATTTTACAGGTCAGTTGTATTGTATAGCAAATTAAAAAATAATTCCAAAGGGAAGTAAAATACAGCATAGAGGTTTAAAAAATAACTGTAATTGCTTCATGAAACAGTGTTCATACGCCTTGTATATGGGCTAATTTGGTAACAGAATATGGTTAAAAATTAAAAATCGTACCATAAATAAGGTACATACTGATCTGCACCGATGCAGTATAAGATTGTTAAAATAAGAGAAAATCTTTTGAGATCTAATAACGCCATATAGAGTTCAGCATTCGAACATCATAAATGAGGGGTATATTTTTTTTAAATACAATATACAATTTTTATGTTGTATTTAAAAATAGAAGTTTTTATTAAGATTAAATAAGAAGAAATATTAAAAATAGAAAAAAAAGAAGCAGAAAAAAAAAGAAAAAAAAAGAAGAAGAAAATAATAGAAGAAATCCTCTCTCACTAGAAGAATCTGTGTTAAGACATGTAAAATTCACAATTTCTTTTAGAATTTAGTATTTTCACAACTATCCTATATAAAAATAATAAATACAGTGATTATAAAGAATTAAATGCTACTAGTTGGTTGAACGACCAATGATGGAATGGCGGGAGCGGTACTTAGCTATGTCGCTCATTTCCGGTATCTTATTGAAGAATCTCATAATCCACTCGTGTATTTCGGCTTGAATTCACTGTAGATCTTAATCACCATATAAATATAACATTTATTACGAATATCTATCGTGGATGGAATAACCTCTAAATTTTACCGAAAGATAATTTTTTTATTTCCGATATTATAATTATTTTTATTTTTTTGTGAAATTAGAGTGCTGCAAGATTTTTAATTAAACACGCTATGAAATACTCAGAATATATTCTTTAAAATAATAACATCGTGGAAATTTACATTCTTACATTCATGTCAAATGATTTTCAAATAAAAAAGGGTGAAAAAAATTGAGAACCATATTTCAAAGTCGTTTCCAAACGAGTTGTTCTCGTGTTTGAATATGAGCCGTGATGGATGTTTTACATAAGAAAATTAGTGATAGGCGATAAGGAGTTCACGAGGAAACGGCTTTTGGATCGATTCCGCGCTAGGTACCCATTACAAAATATTACATTTACTTTCTGAATACCTTATGCGATAATTTTTACCTTTTCACATTGTGAGTTATGCCATAAATTGCATTATTCTGTGCTAAAACACACGATTCGTTCGTTTAAAATTCGTCCCTTACCGTCGTCATTAATGTCCATCGCGTACCGGAATATTATCAATTAAACTATTAACTTTGTTTGTATGTACCTACTTTAATAAGAGCTCTAAACTGTAGTGGTGTCTACGTCTGTAACTGTAAAAACATAGTAAATACTTGTAACTTAATCCCACCTTATACGATAATTTTTATCTTTTCGCATTGTGAGTTTTGCCATAAATTGCATTATTCTGTGCTAAAACACACGATTCGTTCGTTTAAAATTCGTCCCTTACCGTCGTCATTAATATCCATCGCATACCTGAATATTATCAACTAAACTATTAACTTTGTTTGTATGTACCTACTTTAATAAGAGCTCTTAACTGTAGTGGTATCTACGTCTGTAACTGTAAAAACATAGTAAATATTTCTAACTTAATCCAACCTTATACGATAATTTTTACCTTTTCACATTGTGAGTTATGCCATAAATTGCATTATTCTATACTAAAACATATGATTTGTTCGTTTAAAATTCATCCCTTACCGTCGTCATTAATATCCATCGCGTACCTGAATATTATCAACTAAACTATTAACTTTGTTTGTATGTACCTACTTTAATAAGAGCTGTAAACTGTAGTGGTGTCCAACTCTGTAACTGTAAAAACATAGTAAATACTTGTAACTTAATCCCAAACTCAAGCAATTAGCAAAGTATTTAAATGTGATCTACTCGAGAGTGGATTGCATTTTCGATTTCATTTATCGTTTTTTTTATATAATTATTTTTAACAATTACCTGCCTTTTCATTAAATCTTTCATACCTCTTTTTGTCTTGAAAGTGACCATCCATATCTCCAAACTTCTGAATGAAATGGATAAAATAAAATTCTTTATATTCTTTCTTAGCTCGATAAATACAAAAAAATGACGTACAATTTTTCAAATATGGTGTACTATAACTGGATATTTTATATTATGTTCAGTGATAAGATATAGACGAGGAAACGTTAAGTTAAGTTATTAAAATTAAAAATTAATAAGGTATTGTAATAATATTTCAAAGTATGTATATATTGATTGTTTTTGGTAATATTTTTTTCATTGCGTTATTGTGATTGTTTTTGTAGAAGATTTTTCAATGTAGTTTTGAAATTTCTATAATTTTTTTCCGTCTTCATTTCATTGGCAAGAGCATTAAAGAATGATACTCATTGATAGGTTAAATGGTGTTGGGCTGTGCTAGTATAACATTTAGGTATCAAAATGTTTTCAACTGATCTCGGTCCACTAAAACATCCAATTTTGTACAAACTCGAAGATATATTACCTGATACCTACATATAGGTATTTCATTTATGAAATTTTTAGATATTCTACGTACATGAACGATTAAATTTGAAAATCTAACTGTTTTTGAATTTTAATTATTTCGAATAATTTATTTCGTAAATTGACAATTCGATTTCGGGAGTTCGCACATAAGAAATTTTTAATTAAGAAAATCGTACGGAGTTTCCTAAATTTTTAGCACTTCGTATACAGCTCCAAGTCACATAATGGAATGTAAAGAAGTTTCTTTACCATTTTTGTTCCATTTAGTTAGCGAGATATTAAAATGAAACACTGGGTTTCTAGAAGGACCGCCGCGTTGCCCCACGAATTTATTATTGTTTTACTTTAAATTATTTCTCTATTAAACAGCCAATAACATGATGATGATGGTAAAACTATAATTACCTGATGATGATCTCGGGAATGCTTGAGAAATTCTCAACTCAACAATGTGTTCTTACACTCGGAGTGCGATGTACCATACGCATTACCAGTTTAATAAAACAGCGAAAAAATAGCGAAATCATTATGAAGGTAGCAAAGTATTCAGATTATTTTTAAATATACAATGAGATTATTAAATGTGTCGTTAGTAAATATGTAGAAGCGAATATTATTTACAAATCGTGTTACTTCGATAAATTTTTTTTTATAATATTTCTTCCCATTACCTGGTCTATATATGTATTTTTACTCCCTTTATATTAACTCGTGGCGTCTGCTTGCTTGCCGTCGACAAAAACTTTGTATCGATTTTTGACCCTTTTCCCGTGATCCAATCGAGCTGAAACTTGGCAAGCAGACTATTGGCGACGATCAAGAAGATCTATTAAATTTTCGTTAAAAAAATTAATAATTATAGTATAATTTCGGATTTTTGAAATTTTATTGTTTTTTTTTCTAAATTTGAATTAATCCGTCGGTATAATAGCTACATCGAAAATTTACAAAACAATTGGTTCACAGATGACAGCAAAATTGTTTTTTTTGGGAAAAAATCAAATAATAATTTATTTATTTTAGATTTCTGCTTAGTTTTGAAGAATTCTACATTACTCAAATCTGATTCTGACTAAATCATTTGACGCTGGAAATTCATAAGGTACGATATTGATAAAATCTTGACATCTCAAAACATCTGTCATTTTAGAAATATATTAAATTTCTGTAAGTTTAGTGTTATGTTATATGTTTTAATTCGTCTTTAATTATTGTTATATTTTACAAAGAAAGGGAGTACTATAAAAACTTGGTTTTTATGGGTTACTTTTTATTAAATAATCCCTACATCTCGCTAATTTAATGCTTCATGAGATTCTGATATTTTAAACACGCATTATCATTTTTGAACAATTTATATTATGTGTAGATTTCTTAATTTAAGGGTGTTTCAGATAGCAATCGCGAAGTCTCACCTGCCTGTGTACGTAAAACTTATTTTTGTGAATATTTTTACAATGAAGTGGTAAATACACGCTTTAAAATTCAATACATGATGTATTTATATTTTATTAGGCTTTTTTTATAAAAAATAATAGATGGAATGTCGCAGATTTAACAATCAGATTAATCTGTGACCAAGGAACCTTTTAAAGGTTAAAATTAGGAGTAAATTGTTTTGCGACAGTTGTAAGCACTGCCGTTAACTTGTTCACAGTGTGGACTCTTTCGATCATTTATTTCTCGGCCACGTTTACTGAAATTCAGTCGTCCACACTGAATTCTTCAAAAGGCGACCTTTTTCGCATGGAAGCCAATACATTTTCTGTGTTTTTATTCCGTTCGTTTACCACCCGGTTAAAGTAATTACGCCCGAATTGAATAAACACTTTTTGTTGGGGAATTGGTCGCAGAACGAGCACACATATTAATTGCCCCGCGTAATTATAACTGTCAACTAATTTTGAAAGGGAATTACGTAAACATTCACACGATTTTCGTTTCGACTTTCTTTTTGCTTTTGACTAATTTCCCCGCAAAAGAAATTAATGCCCCGCTAATGGACTTTTTTCGTCAGCGTTTTCTTTCTCGGTTTTGTGTAAGAATTATTTTCAATTACACCGTCTGGTTTTTAAAGAACCTCACAATTAAAATATATTTGAACTTGGACTGAAGGAGAAATTCACGTTTCACGATTATAAATTGTGTTTTAATTCATTTTCGCCGTATGTCACGGGAATTAAAATGATTCACTGATTGAAATAAAATGCTTTAATTTTTAAGTATTCAAACCTAGATAAAATTACTGTCTAATCGTCACAATTATCGTTACCATCATTAAGAATGTTATATATACACTTGGCAGAATCGGCAGTCGGCGTTTTCTCCTTTGGCTATAGAAGGCAGAGCTCGTGTGTCGCGTCACCGCCGGAACGGTACATTACGAAGGTGGATCTGGCCGTGAACACGCTGCGTGAAATAATGGTGAAATAATATATAATTAATAATCTAAAAAAAAATCAATAATATATTACCAAATGTTATCCACTCTTTTTTGTAGATGTGCGTTTTTTTATCGCCTATTTAATTATTCTTCTAATTTTTCAACCAAAAAGTGTATTCTGTTACCGGGTAATCTCTTAATTGTCATAAAATATTTTAGTTTCTATATTCATGTCACAATAGGATATCTATTAGGGTAAGGGGTAACGATATTCACGTATCTCGGATCTCTGTTAGCAGATAAGGATAACACTACAGAAGGTATCCAAATGCGAACAGTGAGCTAGGATCGCTATTATTTCTGCCTCCACAATCCAGACTTTTGTCCATTAACACTAAAATATAAGTTGATGAAACGACCAGTGCTCACATGCGAGGCCAAGACGAGAGACGTGGGCACTGACTTGGATATATAGGCGAGAAATAAACGTTTTTTTAAGGAAAATTTTGAAGCGTACCTTTGGACCAGTTCTATATAACTTACTTTGGCGCAGGTGCTACAACAATAAGCTCTATACTATGTTTATAGAGCTAAGATCAAGACATGGAAGATTTTCATGACTATTGTGTCCTCCATCCACCCTATCCCAATCCATCCAATAACACATCCAATGACGTATTTTGGAGAGAGCTGGCGCAACACGGAAGGAAGATTTGAGGAGGCTTAGAACCTCCCAGGGGTTGGTAGAACCAATAGTAATGATAAGGTTCATGATGACATTTGATATTATCTATGTTTAAAAAATATAAGATATTAATATTTTTATCTAACTCGTGTTGAAGGTTATAGAAGTTTGAATCATTATAGTAACCATTTAATTTATTTAGCCTCACTTGACAATAGTTGAAATATTAATTTGTCTTAATCATCAATTAAAATGGCGAATATAATTTTCGTTCTGTTAATGAGAGAGACTTGAAACTTGTATAGTGTTTAGTTTATCCTAATTATAATAATTTCGCTGTCTGTCCGTCCGTCCGCCCGTCTGTCCGTCTGTCTGTCTTCTCTGTCCAAGTAACTTCTTTACGGTAAAATTTATTTTTATACGAAAAAAATTTTTATAATATTTTTAATTTTCTAATTTTTTAAAAATATTTTTTTTATTGATTTATTTTAAAAAAATAAATAAACACTTATTCCTCGGGAGCCGACATGTAAAAATACCGTCATTTTTGATGGGATGGGAGCTAGTATAAAATAAATAACATTTTATCATTTATTAAATACATTTTTATTGTTGTTGCTTTTGGTTACCGATTTTCACTCGTTCGTTTTTTCCATTTGCATATAAATATTTTTCATAACAACAATATAATTTACTTCGGCGAAATTTTCCGGCGATATATTGATAACAGACAGCGTGATTTAAAATCGCAACTCTCCAAACAGCGAATCGTGTCAATGTTGACTGAAAATGTCCGATTCGTCTATGAATATTTTATTTTTGTTGATTGCTCGATCGCCGTGCAGTGCAGTGAATAGTAATCACTTGAATGATGTAAAAAAATCTTGTTTTACTTTTTAGTAATACTCTTTCATTTAACATACATACAACTTATTCTGATACTTTATTAGGAAGACTCGATAAAGAAAAAACTAACCCATAAAAACCAAGTTTTCATTATACTCCCTTTCTCATTTTCGAGTTTCGTGTCTACCATATGCGTCGGAATCTCCATACAACTTGTATGAAAAAACCATTAAAAATTTGAAAAATCCGAAATTGTACTATAATTATTATTATTTTTTAACGAAAATTTGATAGATCTTCTTGATCGTCGCCACGAGTCTGCTTGCAAAGTTTCAGCTCGATTGGATCACGGGAATAGGGTTAAAAATTGATCCAAAGTTTTATCGACGGCAAGCGAGCAGATGCCACGAGTTAATATAAAGAGAGTAAAAAACTAACCCATAAAAACCATGTTTTTATTATACCCCCTTTCTTTGTAAAATAAAACAACAATTAAAGACGAATTAAAACATATAACATAACACTAAACTTACAGTAATTTAATATATTTCTAAAATGTCAGATGTTTTGAGGTTTGATAAGACACTTCATGCTTTGAAGATTAAATTCTAAAAACATTTATCAGTCAATTTAGATTTTCGAAATTCGTAGTGAAGTACCTATTATGTTTACTGACGGAGTAATTCAAATTTAGAAAATATTCCGCGACGTTATCGGGCCGCCGTTGCTAGTAATCAAACTTTTGTAATGATTCCAATTTGAAAAAAACATTAAAATATCTAAAAATCCGAAATAATGCTATAATTATTAATTTTCTTTTAACAAAAATTTGACAGATCTTCTTAATCGTCGCCACGAGTCTGCTTGCAAAGTTTCAGCTCGATTAGATCACGGGAAAAGGGTCAAAAATCGATCCAAAATTTTTTCGACGGCAAGCCGGCAAGCAAGCAAGCAGACGCCACGAGTTAATAATATAAAGGGAGTAAAAAGAGGTAATTCAATAATTAATACACGACGTTTTATTCCACTTATTTGAGTTATATAAACCTAAGCCCTTTGGATGGACACAACATCATCTTCAGAGGCGATATTATATTCAAGCCCGGGATTCAAGCCCCATCTCCGGCCATTTAATTTGTTTTTTTAGCCGAGAATTCGAACGAAATTACGGACGTTACACGAAGTTACCGGGACAGACAGACAGACGGATGGATGGACGGACGGACAGTTAAACTGACAGACAACGAAATGATTATGTTTGATAAAATCTTGCAAATAAAAGTATTTTAATACTCGTAAAACATTTGCATTAAGTACATTATATATTATTGTAATTGCGATAATTTATTAAATTGTACATTCTTATAGTGATTAAATTATATATTTTGATAAGAATCCTCCAGAAAATTGATACTTAACATTCAGGGAGGTCGGTGACGGTGTATTTATTAAAATAACATAACTGAAGTAGATAAGGTATTATAGTTTTTAAATTAATGATAATACTTTATACTATACCAGAATATTGATCATGTCTCAAAGGTCTGTACAACACTATAAACTGCCAATATTTAATTCAGGCAAACACTTTATTCATTTTTGATAATATATTATGTGAATTTCACTTAAAAGATTTATTTGATCCTTTTAATGTGTCTCGTTCATTTACGTGGTCGTTTCTTTGTGGCAAAGGGACTTCTAATTATTATTTCAAAATATTTGGTTCCTTAAAATAAAATTTTCGCAAACATTAATTTCCTTAATTTTAAAAAGTCATTAATATATAGCCATCAAGGGCGTGAATATTTTCCAAAACAGAAATGGCACCTGTCAACGGATAATAAATTGCCCCATTTAACTACAGCGTAATAATATTATATCATTTTACCGCCTCTTTACAGATAACAACCCTTTGAAGAGCTCCCTTATAAAACCTTATCTATTTCATTTTATTTTCAGCTATTGTTTCGAAAGGCTTTAATGAGAAAACCCTTGAATATTTACCGCGTACACACCCTTATCAGAAAATATGTGGAGATTTTTGATAATCCGTGAATTTAGATAATAATTTAATACGTACAGTATTTGCTAGACAGGTAACCATGTCATTATTTTAATTTCTAATATTTTAATCAATTTCAATATTGAGCGTTAAGAAGTAATCGGTTCAAATTAATATTTTTGATTTAATATATTATTATATATTCTTATCATATTTTTCATAAAATCAAACTTAATAAAATTAATACTTGAAATAATTCATCAATAAATAAAAATAATTTCTACATCCTTAATTTATTTTTAAAAAATGGTCTATCTTGCTTTTGCTTGAATTGGCCTCCTTTTTTCCATGACAAAAATATAATTTCTTAACAAAAAAGAGAAATTTTTAACTTTAGTACAACCTAGCTTAATCGACCAATTCGCAAAAATATCCATATATCTATTTATTATTAAACAAAAACACGGAATTTGATAAATAATGTACCGTTTCGGCTGAATCTACTAACGTGTGAAACCATTCGTTCGATTAAATATAGAAAAAAAAAATTAATTCAATCATATTTTCACTCATATATCTGTTGTTGGATTAGTATAGTTCAGGTTTATTATGGTATTATTTATTATCACCATTCACTGACATATTCCACGTTTTTCAACATCGGACAGAGCTCAATCAGTATAGTGCTACGTGTACTGAACATTTAGACGATTTTAAAGTCACACCCACAATTTCTATGCCACAATAGCGAATCACGTGAATGGTTTAGCTGGTTTATGAATCGATTTCTAGCAACCTTAATGACCATTTTCCGTGAAATACGACCTGCGTAGGTCGGTACCCTGTTGTGAATTTAAAGATGTTGGAACATTCCCATTAAAAATTACAAGGTTGATTTTTTATGATTATTATGGTTATAAGAATCATGATATTTTCAAGATTAATTTAATTTTTCCCGTGTGTTTGCATCGTTTTATTTTATTACGAAAGGTCATAATATATTATCCGATATAAAAAAATACAGTTGCTTTCCAAAAATATTGGATAAGCGTTTTCAGTCAGTTTTTATCTGATTTTTTAAAAATTGTTTTGCTTATCTTCGTCTTGTTAATTACAGAAATATTTGTGCAAACCTTTTATGTAATTTTAGAAGATTTTTTGATGAAATTATTTTGTAATGGAGATCGATCGTATTTCGCAACAAGTAAACTTGTTCAAAATGATTTAAAATATATTTTTCCTCAAATAAAGAAAAATGGCGTCATCTACACAATCAATGTTTCCACCTGCATCTGAGCAGATGATTCCGAATAATTTTGAAATGCGAAGAGTTTCCCGTTTCCATAATTTTCCTGGAAAATCGATTCAGACATCCTGAAAAAATGAATAATGTATCACGGAAAGAAAAAGAAACCGAGTAAATAAATCATCCTGTGAGATTTCCCCAGAAAACCCCAGTGCCGCAGGGTACCAACATTTCGTAAGAAATATTTATTTCACATTTGTTTTCCTCACGTTTTATAGACAATGAGTTTTGTTGAATTTGAGAATAAATTTGATTAAAAATTTTATAAATTTCTTTTCAATACACAAAATCATTATTTTTGCAAAAAAAAGATTTGTTAACTAACTAACTAACCATTACGCCGTTTCCAAGCAGGGGTAGGCAGAGAGGATAAAAACGCCATATTCTTCTATCTTGACACAATACTTTTGTTTCGGCTACATTCATACATCTTCTCATCCATACTCTACTCTTGTTGAGGCTTTAAACAGGACCATCCTCCAATACTTGTCGAATCTGATCGTGCCAGGTCTTTCGCGAATGCATTTATTAAAGATTCATTAAAAAATAAATTTTATTTCGAAGGACCCTATTAAACTAAAACATCTACGAAAAAGCAATTTTACACGAGAGCTGTTTGAAGTTTGGCTTAACGTACAAAATCAGTGAATTTCTCCAATTTAACCTCAGTTTTTTACTCCGAAAAAAAGTTTGTTTTTAAATTTTGAAACTCGGAGAATAGTATTTTCTATCAACTGATAGAAAAAGTAACAAATACATTCTGGTAGATGTCCAAGCTTACGTGGGGAATTTTGATTTTATTTGTAAAATACTGAAAAATTTATCAAATTCTTTTATATTTTATAAATAATTTTTGTTTAAATATGAGGTATTATCTATATATTTTTTACAATTTTTTTCACTTAAAGTATCTACATAGGACCAATTTAATAATGAAATACTCGATAACGTGGAGTGCGCACGATATCGCTCCTAACGTACATAACTGGGTGCCGAAAAATAATAAAAAAGCGGCACTCCATACATGCTGGGCGCTTCAGATGCATTTCGCATCATAAGCTGACATGCAAGCGCAGCCTTTGTTCATTGGATGTTAGTCAACATCAAGTGGATGTATTTTTTCTAAACGTATCGTGTTAATTAAACGCATCGATAAATATACAATAGGGAATACAATGGATACACACAATTGCAAATTTTTATATTTAATACTTTAATTTACAATAAATATGTTCCGATACAAAATATAAAAGCAATCAATACGCAATCAAAGAGCTTTCATGACCACATCATACACCTGTAATTAAGCTCTGCTTAGCATCATTAATGACATTATCAACTTTTACCGGTGACCTGACAAAACCGCGCCCGAAAAAGCCGCGCCGATAAAACCGCGGCGATAAAGCCGCGATGACAAAGCCGCGAAACAAAAATAAAAATGAGTAAAAAGAATATTAATTTATTAGAATTATAATATAAAAAAAGTGAAGGGTTATGAATAACAACAGTCCTTTAAAGCAAAGAATTTATTTATATTAATCAAATATATCGGGAGACAATGTTATTGCTCAGAGCTCGAGCCGCGACACGCATACACGTATAGAAGTATACACACAATTTGATATAGATGGAGCTCACGTCGCTTCGTATTATCTTAACAAAAAGAAATAACATAAAAAAATAAGAATTTGCAAAATAATATAATTTGAAAAAATAAAAACAAAAACATATAAATTGTTAAGGGTATGAAAAAAACAAATAATTTAAAAAATAGTTGAAAAATACACAATAATAAAAATAACAGTCTCTAGATTACAAAATATTTAAACGATACAGTGATAAATAAACTAACAATGAATATGTGCATGGTCCCTACGTTAAGGCCATCGTCTAGCAGAATGAGCAAATTTCATCATTTTTTCTCATATCTTCTCTTGCATTTTTTTATCACATTTTTGTAGGGAAATATCTAATTTTAAAATTTATTCAGCATGTTACATATATTTTAAATACGAATATCTTATTAAAATGTCACAAACTAAATTATATAATCCATTAATAAATTATCAAACCTTCGATGTTTTAAAAATGAAGAAAATTGCTCCACTTTGTGGGCCTTTTATGACTGAACGGCCTGTTGAGATGTCTTTTTTATTCAATAATATTACAAAGTAAACGTTTATCTTAAATTTGTTACAATTATTGCAAAATATTTTAATACGTTTACATGCAATCTATGTTTTAAAAAATACTATTTTTTAAATTTATTTTATTTTTTGTTGTTTTTTTTTAACTCTTTTTACATGGTTGACAACTTTTTTACTTCAATAGTCAAAAGAATAGATATTATAATTTTATAATAAAAACAAAAAAAAATCAAAATCTGTGTCGATATTCCTGAATTTAGATATCTAATCAAGACGCAACGTTTTTATGACACATAATACGCAGTTCCTTGATTAAATAGCTAAAATCTGAAATCGAGAATAATTTTTTGATTTTTTTTGTATTAATTTTAAAATAATAATGTCTATTCCTTTAATTTGTTAAAGGAAAAAAGTTATAAACTTTCTATAAAGGATTGAAAAAAACACACAAAAAATAAAAATAATTTAAAAATCAGTGTTTTTTAAAACATAAATTTCATCTAAACGTATTAACAGATTACGCAATAATTGTAACAAATTTAAGATAAACGTTTACTTTGTAATATTATTGAATAAAAAATACATAAAAGTCATAAAAGACCCACAAAGTGGAGCAATTTTCTTCATTTTTAAAACATCGAAGGTTTTGTAATTTATTAATCAATTATATAATATAGTTTGTGAAATTTTAACAAAATATTCGTATTTAAAAGATGACACTTTGATCTTTGAAAGTAGATAGTTGCGTCATTTTAGTCTGCATGCATACGGAAACTAATCAACGGACACTTTGCACTCTTATCTGTATTTCATGCATTTTCAAAATAAATTTCCGAGAAAAATCTCGCCTGTGTATTTATAAATCGCAAGGTAAAGGAGGTAAATGTTTGGTAAATATTATGTTTTATACATAAAATGGCATAACTTTATTGCGTTGATCGATAAGGAAATATTTTTTTATCAACAGTCGTAACCTAAGTGACCTACACTAATTCGTTTTTTTTACTCTTCGACTGAATTTTAAAGGTATAACGATTCGTGTACTCACTGAGTGGTATGTTCCAATCAACAATAGACAAGATCAGATACAGTGGGTGTGTCAATAGTTAATTGCATAAATAACAAAAGGTTTTTTCTAGCTCTTTTTTTGGGTAGCTGGTACCCCAGGGAATAGACATTAATTGAATATGCCCAATCATTGTATTACACTACTTTAAACATCTATTAAATTTCTTTTATATTTATCATGCTATTGGATTAGTGCAATAGTTTTATATTTTCAAATATAAATAATGGTAAATAGTTATTTGCTTATTAGCTGTAACCAGTCAAAAGAGACGGTACTTTTACAGGCCGTTTCTTAAAGAATAAGTTTTTTTTAATAGAGCTGCAAACACGAAATACGTGTCACATATATATTCTTACTATTTTAACTCCTATGTGTCGGTGATGTAACGTAGGTCTACCTGTCATACAAAATATGTAATATCTACCTTATTTACGAAAACTAAAACGTCACATTTTTTGTAATCATCGAATAGACATTTTCACACCAAAATTACTAAATTAAACTGTTAGGAATGTACGGATTTTTTAATTAAAAAATATTTATTCATTACTCTCGTATTTTTGTCCAGTGTGTAAGGGAGAGTAGTATATTGTACATCGCAGTTAAATTGAGCAAGAAAGAGCACGACAATACCATACATTTCATGTAGGACAGAGATGGCGGTTGCTTGGGTTTCGGCGAAAGAAAAAACAATATAGAAAGAGTACGATGGAGTCGGGTAACACGTGCTAGACAAAGACGGAGTGCATGCGACTGAAGCGAGCAGGCGACCGCGTTGTTGTATTCAGTTGCTATTGAAACGTCGGCGGGAGCGCACGCAAATTCGATTTGCCATGATTTTATAATAATTTACTAAAATAATGCAAATATGTATATTTACCTTACATAATTATATCAAGGGACCTTTAAAAAGTCTTATCTGTATTGTATATATGTATATTTTATCACATATTAAAAACTATGCCGATTTTTAATCAGGTAACGCTGTGTTGCTCCACCGTCCCCAAAGTTTTTTTTTAGCACAGTCTTTTAAGAGTTAAAACTAAGCTAAACGATTGTGCTATGAAAATGGGACTAACTTGCTAGTCTGGAGTGAGGTTTGAAACAAGACCAAAAAGCTACTAAAATATTTTAAATATACTTATTAATAGCCGACACCCATGACTTTTAGCAGAATATTTGAACATTTTCTTCAATATTTTCCCTACCGGGAAACAAAGGTAACGGTAAAGATTGGGCGGAACATGAAATGGTTCACGTCATTGCTAAGTCCTTTACGTCCCCTAAGGACGGATGGACGAACGGGCGTGTGGATGGACAGACGGACAGATAACGAAATTATTATATTTGATCGGCTTTTTTTCTTCTTAAGAGGTCCCATGGGAGTGAAGCCCATATTCGCAGTCACTATAGACCATCATTCCCTTGAACTTCAGAACTGTCTTGATATTATCCGTTCTGCTATGTTATGGTCTTTCCCTTGGTTTCGATCATGTTGATTTTAGCATATTACGAGATTCCGAATGCAATGAATACGAATACGAATATTCGTATTCGCCGAATAGTAGATATTTACCGAATATTTGTATTCGCCGAATATCGTCACGAATATTAAAAACAAACTATTTATAACTGAACGCAACGAATTACGGTTTGGCTATGCACCTACGCACTCTGTTATCGGGGATTCCTCTAACATTGAACGAATGGATTTGTTAAGTTCTCAAGTTGTCAATTGTTACTTGTTTCACAGCGTAACATGAGTTCTTTCATCTAGTTTCGTTGGGTTATAAATAAGGTTAGGTGCTCATTTCATGTAGCTTTTGTTTTGTAATACGTATTGTTCGTTCCATTTTATTTCCATTGTGTGTAAATGTGTCAACTCTTATTAAATGATTTGAAATTAAATCTAATAACATAACCTCTCATAAGCGTGAAAAAAGTGATATTTATTTTCGACCGCTGGGAATATATAAACGCGTAAAAGAAATGTTGTGCTTTTTGGACAAAAATTTGCCGGTGGTAAATTTTAATTATTAATTCTCTTACTAAAAAAAAACAGTGGTGTATTATTTATTACCTTTTAGAATAATTCGTACTCGTATTCGCCGAATAGTACGCTTGATATTCGTATTCGTATTCGTGAAAGTAGTATTCGTTGCATCACTAATCTAAGGTGGTCCATTCTCCGGTTAGCTTATCGCTTATTGTGCCATAAATCTAGTACAAGACCACACCCATATTGAGCGATCTGTTGTATCAGCATCAGTATACAATTTCACCTTCGAATTTCATGACAACAAACTCGGCGACCGTAAAGCAAAGAAATAAGCGTTTTCTTTGACAAATCAGTTAGCTTATTATTGTAATGAATATGAATGTAAATTTTATTATATTCAAGAACAAAGTTCTGTGAAATTTAAAACCAAATTACTTATTCAATTATCCCGGTTCGAATCCAAGTAGCAGCCAAATATATTTTCGTGGATTAGATTTTTCTGTATGTCTTTCTAATTGATTTGGTTTTAAATTTCACTGAACTTTGTTCTGAAAAAATTGCAACTTCACAATAAGAATGTGTTCTTGAATATAAAACATGTATGTTGTATCAAATGTGTCCAAAAATAAAAATGAATTAAACGGTTAATTCTGGCGTCCTCTAGCTGCAGGAAGACAAAGTAATTTGTGCCTACACTACCAGAAAAAGTGGACTGCTCTTAAAATGGATAATAAATGTTAATCAATTAATAAGTGTGACTTACAGATAAGGTCGATATATGGGACGGAAATATACAAGCGTAATTGTAGAACGTAATTGTAGTATATAATAGCGTAATTGGAGAACGCGCCTGCCCCGGAAAGTAGGAGATCCATGGTTCGAATCCCGGTAGCAGCCAAATATTTTTTTCATGTATTTGGTTCTTCTGTATGCCTGTGATTAATTAATTTGGTTGTAAATTTTATTGGTTGGTTAAATACTACCTACCTACTTCATAAATAAAAATGCACACACGTAGTTTTTTTATATGCTTTCTTAACTAATTAAGTATTTTTATAGTTATTCTTACCTAGTTAAGTTTGTTTTTATTTTATCCAGAAAAATAAAAAAAATCATTTGATAATACTATAAAATAAAATTTCTTCAGGCGTTTAAAGTTCTTTGTGACCACGTCACGTGTATATTATAATGTGCTTTATATATTTATGTGATCATATTTCATCATTTTATCTAGTATTATTACAATGTGAGTACCTACATTATTTGCTATATTTGAAAATCATCGTAGAAAGCTAACGAAATAGGCAAAGATAAGAATCAGAATGTACGAGTAAATGTATAGCAATATTCTTTCGTCAATAGATCCTGTATTTTACGAATAGAAGCAAAGATTTTAAAGTATTTTTTTAAATCTTTATACCTAGTTCATACTCGAAAATGAAGCACGAGCTGAAACAAAAGAGTGTAATCTCAAAGAAATATTTTTAAGCACCGTAACACACGAAGGTAGGAATTTTACGCCCTTTCTTTGAACTTTTGGCCGAACTTAACTACTGAAACAGCCCTCCACACCTGCGTCCCGTTAACTGCCTGTCATAAAGCCTTTACAGGGAACCACCCTTCATACTGAAAGATGGAAACGTCATCCGGGTAGTTTTTCTTCTTATCGCCTATTATGGACCACTCCGTCTTTGTAAAAAGTTACTTCCCCTTTGATTTTCTCCACTCGCAGGGTGGTATTTTTCATAGCGCGCTTTTTCCAGCACTTTCTGTCACATAAAATTCGGCTGCCAGGTCTTTGGTATTAATAAAAACTTCTAATAAATTAAGTTTTTTTTGTTCCCTCTCCGCCTTATTTATGGACTTGACTTTTCTCTAACAAACTCTCCAACAAAGGAATAAAAATGTAAAGATACAACCGTCTGGTCGCATTACTAAAAAAGCGTATAAGAAAAACGGATAAAATTTGTTAAACTTTCCATTAGCCTTTGTTAAAAACGAAAATTTGCTTTAGAATCCATATACCTGATAAAGTTTGGGGTCCATATTAAATTTTTAAAAGCCCAATAATAGTGTTAAGTAAATCATTGCTTATTAAAATAAATTGGTATATTTTTAAAATATTTGTGCCTGATAAAAATCATCTCTTGAACAGGAAAAATTCAACAATTATTTATGGAGAATCTAAAAAATACTCCTAAAAGAGCAATTAATAATTTACATGATCTTTGGATGCTTCAAACTGTGAACTAAAATATTTTTAGAACTTAAATTTACTTAATTTAGAAATCTCATATAGGTAGAACTCTTTCCATTTAAGGAGGACAATCGAATTAGTTTACGGGTATAAACACCAACAAAACGGAACACTATGCCTCGTACACTTACATATGCTAATTCGATTGTCTTTCTTAAATGAAAAGAGGTATATCTACATAAGATTTCTAAATTACGTAAATTTAAGTTCTATATATATTTTACCGTTCATAATTTTATTCGTTTTTTGCGATATATTTGTTTACAATAATAATAATGTTTATTCCAGCATGACCAGGTTGTTAGTACAAGACCTGGTCCGCCATATAAATTACAAATTATATACAGGTTACATCGAAGCATTATACACATAGAGAGAAAATATTAAAAAGAAAAAAAGAAAGAAAAAGAAAAGAGAAAAGCTATTGAAAAATAAAGAAAATAGAAGAGAATAATTAAAATAATATGTACCACAAAAATACGACATTGAATACATATGCATATTCAAGATCTCAGAGGCTTCAGATCTATGTATTATTATATCTCATTTAAAAATGATCAAATGCATTATGAGGATATTTTCAAAGTATTTTCACAGTTTGAATCGAAATACTCTGAAAGCTTCGGACATGACGAGGTCAAAATTTCCTTTAAAAAGGAGTTTAGAGTCGAAGATGATTTCAAGATCTTTCGCTGCCTTTTTGGCTTAGAGCTAAAAGGTTATTTTATACGTGAGATTTATGTTATTGGTTTTTCTTGCGAAATTACTTGAAAGCATTTTTATTTGAAAACGTCTTTTGACATTATGCTGGGAGTCTTATGACAAAGCGAGATGTGTACAAGATCTTCTTGAATTTCTCGGAATCCTTTCTTTGATTAATGAAAATCTTTGACAACGTTCCGAAAAATTAAAAATTTGTTACAAAATTTAAAAAAAGGTACTTTAAAGACTTTCTGAAGATATCTGTGACCAATCTGACTAAATTCATTATTGACAATTTCATACCTTCTATTTTATATGCCTTTAGGTATTGAGCACTGAGAAGTTTTAATTATATTTATCAGTTTTTCCTTCATAATTTCATATTCACAAAACCCATTATTTATTAAATCTTCAAATATTTGTTTGAATTTTGCGCTTATAGCACATATTCACTTAATATATGACATTATGGCGATTAGTAGAATAGCCCTTATAGACTGAGTGCCAGCCACCGTCAGACTTACGTTTTATAGCAGGTAAGAAGGTTTAGCTATTATGATATTTGAGTTCGGGGGATTTTGGCAGATAAAAGTTGATACAAAACAATAAATAGTAATAAAATTTAAATAATACTATTCTCCGAAAATAATTTGTTTACTTGATTCACTAATATTAATTTTATGTTTATATTTCTCTACACTGTTACATTTATGCTCTAATATTATGATGTCTCCAAACAGAAATTTTAACATTTCTGGGGACAGTTAAACATTTATATAAAAATGTAATATTCGCTGTCACTGTAACATGTATTTATGTTATTTTCAATAAAGAATTTAAAAAATAAATAATTAAACGTAAAAATAAAACACCTGATTTTCTAATATGATTAACGGGACAGAACTATACGTTCATATTAATAATTGTCAGACGCCTTTCACGGGTCGTTTCTTCTATCAGACGCTATGCAGCTCTATATATAATCATATCACTTTTACTATAGTAACAAATCTGAATTTTATATATTTTATTCGGGGCATTATTACCCGAAAAGGAAGGAAGAGGCCTATATCCAGTAGTGGAGAGACAAAAGCTGATGAAGAAGAAGAAAAACTTTGTTGGGCAATTCGATATTTTAAGTACATCTGGCGGGACGCGGGAACCGATAACAAATGCACGACGCGCACTGACCAGGTTAGGTTAGATTAGGTTAGTTTAGGTTTGGTTAGGTTAGGATACGTTGAATGATTTTACTGTCACACAATAGAACAGTTTAACATAAAATAGGTATTTTTTTATTATTCTGCCCAATAGCTGAAGGACATTATTTATAATGTCCGGTTAATATAATTATTTCAACAGTTATTATCATATTGCCCTATCATATTGGGCATTTTTCAAATTTCTGTCCGGGAATTATAAATACTGTCCTATTAATCACTTGGTCCACAACATATACATCTTCGATAATTTGTAATGTTCTTGCGGCAGAATTGGTGAACTTTGCATTTTGTAAAGCAGACACGTGCAGTGAGAATATTGAAGCATGAATTTTAGGTAAACATATATTTTGGAAAACAAATTATGTAATAAATAATTAATAGTATGATAATAATTGTAGCAGGAATATAACGAGATATAAGTTGTATTTCTTTTTTTTAAATATATATACGGTTAAGCAAAATTCATGCTTCAATGTTCTCACTGCACGCCTCTGGTGTAAAATGATTACATAAGCCAGCAAACACAGGTCGCAAGCCCTATTGCCACCCTATATACACTTCTATATATGTTTTACACATAAATATGTTCGTCCCTCTAAGACTTCTGTAATTTATCTTCATTAATGAAAAATATTATCTTATCCCTTTATCACATTGTATTACTCACTGCGCTTACTTTGAGAATCCATTTTAAAATTGACACAGTTTACTGCTTGGCGTGTCCCTAAATAAGGTCCTGACCGTCCACCTTATTCCACTTAAGCACCTCTAAGGGTAGGATACTTGCTTCGTTCTCCCCTATCATATTCAACAACAACCTCCTCGCCTGCAACCCTTAGTATCTATGTGTACATTATGATAATAGGTCCGTTGTATTAAAAATTAAATAAGTGGAAATTTAAAATTTTATTAAATATTTTTTATACAGTTGCATTGTTAAATATAACTGTAAGTAAAGTTCTGTATGATTGTATTGAAAAATATAATTTTAGGTATGCTAGTCATTTTAAGGTTAAACTCGTGTCAATAGAAACAAAGAAAAATGTTATAAAACAAGTTTAAAAAAACCTATATGAAGATTTTATATATATATTATATATATATATAATATATATATAGAAAAATCTGTCTTTTTTAAAAAATAAAATAATTTAAAAGGAATTTTAAAAAGGTCATTATTTTTTTAATTATTAAAATCTAAATATTACGGGAAATACAATACATACGGTAATCCCAAAATTTAATATCAATAACTATTAAATTTGTAAAAATACCTCTAATAATGTTTAATAACAAATAAAGGGGGAATATCCCAGCATTGGAATAAAATTATCGGAAACTTCTTAAAATTATATAGAATCATTAAACATTCACCACAACTTAAACATTATTTAGAATCGCTGTTTAATCACCCCTGCAATAAAATTACAAAAATGCTCCAGCTTGAGAATTATGTACCAGTCTGAAAATGGCCATGATAAGCTAAAAACGGTACAATCAAAAACAATACTTAGTGAATAAAATTTAAAAAATGTATAGTTAAATTAATAATTTGTATTTCCACGTACGCGTGTATTTTTTTCTACATTTGAATGTATTCTGGTTGATGTATATAATAGATTCTGATACTCTCGAAACTCGAATAGTAAAAGTTAACATATAATTAAACTGAAGTAGAGATTACATATTATGTAAATTAAGTTTTACATCCATTTTATTAATCGTGATGAATAATCTCTAGAGTGTAAACAGTACAAATATTTTTACGTTACAAATGTTTTTATCAGTCAGCGCTCACTTACAAACCTATAAAAATTTTTAATGTAAATATTTGACACGATCTGCATTGTAAAATGTAAGTATATGCTACTCGCCTTTTTAGGCAAAACTCGTATCAGTTGAAACAAACAACAAGTTTTTTGTCGAAACACAAACAGACTGTTTTATACTTTTCTCGCAGCATTCTAAAATGAATTTTTGAGCTGATTGCAAGAGAACATTTATGTAAATAAATACGTCAAAAAGTGTGTTTACACAACCGTATTCCAGCCAACACACAAAGAGATTTCTGAAAAATCATAAAAGTCTGCTTATATTATATTCGCTCGGAGACTCATAAATGTTAATGTGCAATATGCGATGTGCAATCGCATAAGCTTCCACAGTATTTGGTGCTGAAAAGATATAAAGGAGACAATTTAGAGGGTGGCTGTAGTAAGAGGTTGTACACAGTAGCGATTGGAGCTCAAAAAAAAGCAAGCAGATATACTACAAATATGTTGAATGTAAGCAATCTTATTTAATTAAATAAGTTTCAAACTTTAATTATAAGATAAATAAAGCATGTTTTTTTTAGAGGTATAGAACTATAAAATAAAAAAAAACACCTAAAAATTGTGGCGACATTCAAGCTATTATTTTGGAAATATAATTCTACGCCATTAGTATTTAAATATAATTAGAAAAACACGATTTTCTAAATAATTGGCACAATTTGCAAGCGTTCTTCTGACGTAAGTATATTCTTGTTGAATTTTTTTAACGTTTCCAATAAAGCCAATACTGTGGCCATTAATGAAAAAAAAAGTGTTTTATTTAATTTTAAAACCCCTCAAAAATTAGACTATACAATACACAAAAAGCGCGCTTTACATTTTTTTAAGATCCATGAAATATTTTTTTTAGATATTAAAGGAAACACATTCTTATTGTGAAGTTGCAATTTCAGAACAAAGTTCTGTGAATTATTAAACAATTTTAATTAATCAATTAGAAAAGACATACAGAAAAAATCAAATTAACGAAAAAATATTTTAAATGCCACCGGGACTCTAACCACGGACCTCCAATTCTATCCGGGAAATGGAATAAAAATGAAATAAAAATGTTAATCAATTAAAAAGAGACGCCATGGTGAAATTGGTTAACGCGCCATTCCCGGATAGAATTGGAGGTCCGTGGTTCGAGTCCCGGTGGCATTAAAATATTTTTTCGTTAATTTGATTTTTTCTGTATGTTTTTTCTAATTGGTTAATAAAAAATGTTTATTTTTTTTAGTCCCATGTAATGTTTTTTCCTGTTTATTGTATGAAAGATGATTTAACTGTCCATCTTTAATACAGACGATAACTCGTTACTTGCTCCAGCCGCTACAACCATCTATAAACAAGCACCTGGTATAGACTAGAACAGATCCAGTAACGGATTTTGACGTATGGCTTCAGTGTCACATTAACGTTTTCACGTGAGAGAATTCATGTAAGCCGGCAAGGTACGTTTCACTTCAATAATATTTAAATTTCACGAACAACGTGACCCGTGCTCATCAATTTCTTATTTCCGTGACCCTCGCGACTTTCGTTTTTATTCTTATTTTCGTCTTATAATCCGCCAAAAACTGAATAATCTTCTCAGTGTACTTTTTGTGCCAGAAATGTACTTATGATGAGTTGCACAACTTTGAATCAAGTTGATGAACGATAATTATCATTCTTTAATAATATGAAGAAATTATAATTTTTTTAAATATAGGGGACATATCGATAAATAAATTATGCGAATAAATTAAAACTATTTTTCACCTGGTAATAATACTACGCCTCGATAATTCTTGATTAATATGGATTTACATTTCAAGCACCTTGTTGAATATTACAAAAGCTACCCTTTTTGCAGGTTCTATTTTACCTGGGCTTATTTAAACCTGATCTGGATATCTTGGTCGTATCACTTCAATGAAAATGGTATTGCCTCAGCTTAAATTTCCATATTTTGAACCTTCATAACTGACGATCATTAACACATCTACATTATGTATTATTACTCAAAAAGTAGTATTACTCAATACTTTCTGAGATTAATTTCAAATCAAGAGATTACAGCTTTTGTAGAAAATAACAGACATATCATATTTATTTTACTGACAAGAGAATGTTCCTGGTTTGAATCGAAGTCATAATTGTAGCTATATATTTTTTTTTATAAATAGTATAGCTTTCAAAGCAGTTTGGGAAAGTGTTTCAATTATCATAGTTATACAATTAAATTATTAAGTATATTTTCAAATTTTTTACAATTAAATATGTTTCATCAAACTAAATTTCATTCATATCTACTATATCACATTTAATTTGTATGGTTTTTCAGTCATGTTATGAAATCATTTGCAATAGTACCTAGTGTTGCTATCATAATCTACAAAATACTTTTTCTAAAATTTTTTTACGGTTTTCGACTTCAGAATACACTTAAGAATTTGAAAATCACATTAATCTTTTGTGATTTCACCTGTGAACCTCTAGTATAAAAATTCACCCCCATTTGACTTGAAGTGCGGTCATTATATATATTATTGTATATCAAATTGTCAAATTTAGTTAGCAATTCATATTGATGTAATTGTCTGTCTAATAGTCAAATTTAGTAAACAAATCATATTAATGTAATTGTTTTTCGAATCGTCAAATTTAATAAACAATTCATATTAATGTTATTGTTTTTCGAATCGTCAAATTTAATAAACAATTCATATTAATGTTATTGTCGATACATTTTCAGTTTTATTCAACTCTCCCCTATGACAATACATTACATTTCACGGACAGAACTCGGAAACCCATCTTTGTGGAAGAGAAGATAAGACCGAAACAGATAAAGTGAGGGTCAGACGAGGGAGAGGCAGGGGGATCGATCGGAACCAATCAGGAAACGATTCAGTGATTTTATTATTTCGCCATTTGTCCTCCTTTGATTGTTTAACCGGCGGGATATCGAACAAACAGGCTTCGCGCCCTTCTTATTTCTTATTTGACTACTAGGGGTTGTTAAAGTGGCCTTTATATATATCATGTGTGACAACAACCTTCCTTCTGCAGAGCGGAAATGGGGATGATTTGCTTTTAATAAATGGACATGATTTAAACACATAATATTTATAATTTATAGAATTAAACTTCATTTACACCACTTTTTTTATTATTGAAAAATTCAACATGTTTCGAAGCCAATGGCTTCTTCGTCTGGATAACAAAAATGAAATTTAAAAATCGAAGTATAGATCAAAATATGATTGTGATTATTTTTATATAGGAAAAACGTGTAGAAATTTTGAAGTTAGAGAAAAAAGAACACTTAAGTTGTTTAAATAGTTATAATTATTCGAATTTTCTAACCATCTTTTGGCTATGGATCATTCTTTTGATATAAATAAGGGTTTTAAAATTTTACATACAAATTATACAGAATCACAGTTTGATAAATTAGAAATTTTGGAAACAAGACAGAGTGTTAATAGTAAATTGAATGTTATAAATAATCAGGTCCTTTTTGCAAATAGTTATCTTTTAAATTTATTTTCATGTTAAGTAGGTACTTTATATTCTCATTGTCAATATACAACTTTTGAATATTTTAATCTATACTTCGATTTTTAAATTTTATTTTTGTTATCCTGACGAAGAAGCCATTGGCTTCGAAACATGTTGAATTTTTTCAATAATAAAAAAAGTGGTGTAAACAAAGTTTAATTCTATAAATTATAATTATAATGTCAACACAAAATAATTTTGCTGTGTTTGAAGAAGACGTAATATTAAAATTATTTTACTCATCGTTCTCTCTTAAGGTTGATGGCCTCATAAAAGATAATCATGAATCTGTCTTCTGTTTTTACAAGAAAGTTATTCGCTCCATGCTTCGCGATTCAGAGCCCTTTTCATTTTTTTTTTTCTTCAGTCGTCCCTCCGCCTAGACCTGTCTATCCTACTAGTGATCGATATCTTGCTCTCTATCTTTGCATATGCCCAATCATCACGTATTTCTATAATAACAAGCCCAATAATTACCTTCCTGCATACTGTAGAAAGCCTTCTTTGTCAGAAAAATTGAGTGCGTGTATTTACGTATTCGTTATATTATTTATTGAATTGGCGTTAACTTTGTGGAATGACATTATAATTATATATAAGTAGATCACTTGTCTAACACCACTAATGAGTTTAAGACTACACGACTACCGATGTTGTCATCAACGGGTGATGATATAGTTTATATCATCACCCGTTGATGACAACATCGGTAGTTGTCGAAACTAGTCGTGTATTCCTAAACTCATCAGTGGTCTTAGACAAGTGATCTATTTATATATAATTTACGTATTCGCGTTAGATGTTGTACCAATTTGGCATACACAAAATAAACAGCACATCACTTCTCACAGTATCACCGCCAAAGTACAAAGAAACGCAAAACTATTTGAACGTGATGAAGCGCGATAGGAACCAGTCGAAAGAACTGACAACTAAAGAGATATTCGCAGATTACAGATCCCTGTTCCGCATCGACAAAGTGATGGACGTCATTTCGGGCGGCGACGACATATTGTATCGAGCCTTGCAAATACCGAGATTTCTCCAACACTTTATTTCGCCAGATGGCGAATATAAAGTAAAAAACATTTTTTTATTAAATAAAGCCTTAAGAAGTATTACATTAAAAAGCCTCTTCGAAGAAAAGATGCATTCGTTCGTCTCGCAGTTTGTGGATATTGCAGCACTCAACACCAACGCCATACCTCTAAGTTATTTAATATGTTCCTTGATTTCGTCTTCTGTTTTCACATTGTCTTCTAGTAGAACACCCGAATAAACTAGCCGTATTTTTTTTACGTTTGTACTCAAAATTGAGCGGTTATTCTCAATTTTAGCATGTTTTGACGTGGCAAATATGGCCATACCTTCGGAGTTTGCCTTCGCACTCTCCAAGTAGATAAAATCATTGACCTCTTCGATGATATATATCGCTTATTTTATATTCAACATTCGTTTTATCTGTGTATTATTTTTGTTCAAGCTTATGTGAAAAATATTTTTTTTAAATATATACTTACAGGACTTATACACTGTACATAAATGCTAAATCCACCAGCTAAGGCATTTAAGATTCCTCAGAAATAAAATAGAAAAGAACACTGTCATTAAAATTTACACGAAATCCTACTTCGAAAATCTCCTTAACAAAATCCATAAAGAAAATTTGTAAAAGAAAACGTGAACAATAAGTTGAGACGTTACTAAGCTCCTGAAAATAAAAAAAATAAAACTTAAAATAAAGTACATGCGCGTCACATGAAAAAACAAACCCACTAAGGGTTTTACAAAATAAAAATAACAAAAATACTTTACAAAAAGTATTCCAATAGTTATATTTTACCAAGATCAGGAGCATAATTTTTGATCAGCATATTTTTAAGTTGATTTGATGAATAATTCATTTATTACATAAAAAATTATACTAGAGTAATTTCAGAAAAATATGTGAAGAAAAGCGTCACTACGACGACCACACAATATAATATTCAATAACCAAAACATATTAACAACGTCCAAACGTTCTAAATGTGGATACATCGTAAAATGTTAAGGATATCTTGGACTGACATGAATAGTAATGTTGAAGTTTTACGTAGAGCAATTACAGACAGTTACTCAACACAGTAAAGCTCCGTAAAATGTCATATTTTGGTCATATAATGAGAGGCGAAAAGTACTCCATCCTTCAGCTCGTCATGAAGGGGAAGATTTCGCAGAGGGGTCGGAAGGAGGCGGCATTCCTGGCTTGGAAACATCCGAGAGTGGACCGGGATAAGAAGCGTGGAAGAGCTGTCCCGCACTGCCCTGGACAGGGAAACTTTCTCCCAGATGATCGCCGACGTCGGGGGGACCCGACAGGGCACATGAAGAAGAAACGCTTTTGAGAAACTCGTACGTTATTCACACACATGATTTTTATATGTACCTACTACCTATATAAGTATAAATTGCTATTATTTTATTTTATATTATTTAGAAACCCGAATATTATTGTTATCCAACAAAAAATTTGTTTTATTTATGTGACATAAATGAGTACTTTCTATATATGTATATATGGTCAACAGTTAATACAATATGACTTTTGCAGCTCTCATTAACTCTTACAGATATATTCATAATTTTATTTATGTAATTATTTTATTTTATTTTTATTGAGAAACCCAAATATTATTATTTTCTAACTAAATAATAATCTATTTTTACAAGACATAAATGAGTACTTGCAATGCAGGGTACTACAGTTAATACGATATGACTTTTGCAGCTCTCATTAACTCTTACAGACATATTCATAAATATATTTACCAAAGTTTCGATATTACATTAGTTTAGATTTTCTTATTTTGGCACCAGTTTCTTCTTGTAATTTATTGATGATTTTTTATAATTAAATCCGAAATAATCCGTGAGCATTCATTTACATCATACCTTCGATAACGGACGGTGGAGGCCTTCAAACATAAATCCTGGGGTCTCGGAAACATCCATTTCTGTAGAGATTATTAATTAT
The DNA here is from genome assembly GCA_016648135.1 of Agrypnia vestita. Lineage (NCBI taxonomy): Eukaryota > Metazoa > Arthropoda > Insecta > Trichoptera > Phryganeidae > Agrypnia > Agrypnia vestita. Next base: position 49,874 of record JADDOH010014501.1, on the reverse strand, counting down.
TACCGTTAGCATTTCACAAGGAGCAACACACAAAGGTTCGGTGTAAATCAAAACCTCTAGAATCAAATGTAATTAATTCGTACAGTCCCGCAAACATTAATCATAAATACGAAACGCGGGGTCGGAAAGTAGAAAGTGTTTTGCAGGGAAATTCTCGCAACCCGACTCCTGCGTTTATTTCTGATTCTGATTCAAATATTTACTTTAAATAAGGTGTTATTCGGTTGAAGATAAACATTCCGTGTAAATTTTTGACGGAAATAAGCGTTGCAAGACTCTCTGAAATTTTCTCCAGCAAATAGAGCTGAGTAGAATGTTTCCCAGTAATTTACTGATTTTTTAAAAATAATATGCAATAATTCATTCATTTATATAGATTCATTATACTCGTAAAGTCATTTATATACATTCAAATATTCATTCATTTATATATCAATTTATCTTAAATATAAAAATTAAAAAACACAATGTTTTTTATGAGAGTTCAATATTTTATTAATCTCTTACAGGACGATCGTTTCGGCTGTTTAGGCCATTATCAACTGATAAACATAGCTATTATTCTTGAGTTTATATACAAATATTTTGGAAAAACCTTAATAATAATACAGAGGATACAGTTAATAGCTTTACAAATACATACAATAGTTGGGTGTTGTTAACTGTATCCTCTGTATTATTATTAAGGTTTTTCCAAAATATTTGTATATAAACTCAAGAATAATAGCTATGTTTATCAGTTGATAATGGCCTAAACAACCGAAACGATCGTCCTGTAAGAGACTAATAAAATATTGAACTCTTATAAAAAACATTGTGTTTTTTTAAATTTTTATATTTAAAATAATGGAGTTCTTTGCAATAAATAACGTCAGTGTTAAAAAATTAAAATATCAATTTATCATTTATAAAGATTCATTATACTCGTAAAGTCATTTATATACATTCAAATATTCATTCATTTGTATATCAATTATATGGCAGAATAATATGATGATTAACCCTAGAGTACTAACCATCGCCTGGGAGGCCGCACCCTCGTAGATCACAAGATCACAAGTGAACATTTCGTGTAGTGGTATTGTACTACAGTATGTCTAATAATCGCAGGAATCTTGTTCATTCAATTTTGAATAGAAAATATTCTTAATACTTTGGTTGAAATGTCGACAGTTGCGGAGATAAGTGATTTCAAGGATTGCATTTTTTTTATATTTTTAACAAATTTTCAGTATAACGTTGGAATATCACCACTAAGTCAAATATAAGGATAAAAAATTTATAAAAAAATATTTTTTCAAAAATCTAAAAGGTTTTAATTTTTTTATTTGACTTGTTATAACGCCAATGAATTTTCAATATTCAACATAAATAACTTTCATGATAGACTAAAGTTTTAAATGCAAACTTTGATGTCTTTTACCTCCATAACTGTCAAAAGTTCACCCAAAGTGTACGGAAACTATTAAGAATTCAATGAAGATGACTCCTCTGAAGTTTTTTCTTGTAGTTTAAATCGTACCATGATTGCTTTTACGTATACATTGTCACGTCTCGTGACTACGACGCGAAAAAAAAACGCTGAAAATTAATTATTAATTTATTATTTATTCATTCATTCATTCATTATTTAATGTACAAAGTCACTTTACAATATTAAGGCGAACGCTATTCTTTAAATTACACTATTTTGTAATTAATCACTCGTAAATACTTTATTATCGCTTAAACACCTTATTTAACATTCACTAAAACATTCTATCGAGTTTCGCACGTATTATTCGCTTCGGATTATTTCGCTGTGTAAGAATATTGCTAGATTATTCTCCTGAGTTATCGCACGGTTAGCCACCCTGCCCTCGCGGCCCGCGGCTGACTTCGCTTTGTTTCGTTGTCAACAATAACACATCCAAGCATGCGGGCACCCTGTATCTTATGGATCCCTCCAACATTTCGGAGACGATGCTCGTAGCATCTTACAGATGATTCCCGAATGTTGCAGACGCCCCCCAAAAGCCGCCGAGCACCGTACACCATTCTGGATTCTTCGATAGTGTTGTGACAACTTCAAACAACCGTCACTTGACAGGAGTGCTTAGTTATTTTTAGCCTCGTTACACTATTTATATAGTAATTATAATTGTAATAGTACGGGTGTCTTGGAGAATTTTCCTATGATACGATTGCCAGATATCTTATAATATTACACAAAGCGTTTTTAAGGTGTTGATGAAATAGTATTATACGAATTCAACAGTATACCTTTTATGAAGTGGTTAGAAAGCGTTCTAGAGGCATTCACATAATGGTATGAATAAATATCGTGTGTCGGTACACGAAGTACCTTGGAAACAAGGGGTGATTGTATGTAATATCAAATTGTAGCGGTACACGACACGAATACTCAAACGACGCCAGAAACTGTTGTCTGAGAATAATGATTGTTCGGAGGCTCTCCATCATTAAGGTGGTAGCACTAGAGCTACAAATTACACCTAATAAGGGTAGTCGAGAAAATTCCAACAAATTCCAATCCAAAAGTTCTTCAACTTTCCGAACAGCGGCGCGAAGATTTTGCCCAGCTCCAACGCAGGTTCTGCAAACTTTTGACGTGATTATGAGCCGTTTTAATTGGATTCTTTATCGATGCCCTCGTTTGTTAGATTTTTTTTTATTTTTTAGATTCTCCTTCTTTAATCAAATTCATTTATGAGAACTCAGGGGGAAAATGTTTTTTACGAGTTTTTCCAAAAAATTGTAACAACTCGAGTGTTATTTTGTTGAGACGGCTTCACGATCGCAATACGTCAAAGGACCCTAGAAATATTGGGAAATATTTAACTGTAACTGGTTGGGGGTATTTTATACGAACCGTATGTTTTTCCGAGAGACGATTCTCGATGTTTCGTTGAATTCTTATTCAACGTCATCAGGAGGACGACCTTTACCCGCGGAGATAGAGGGCGGACTGATTACTGCTTTCGAGAGCGTAAAAAAAGGGCGAGGGTGACGTTGAATAAGAATTCAACGAAACGTCGAGAATCGTTTCTCGGAAAAACATACGGTTTGTATAACAAATCCGCAACCAGTTACAGTTAAATATGCCTAACGACCACAATAACAACCTTAATTCTTTAATTGGGAAATATGCTAATTCGCCTAGGTTTTCTTCTTTTAGTAAGCTTCAATTGCTGATGTATTTGCAATATGATTAAGAGTTCTGGCATTTTGGATAGTGCGCGAGGTTTCTGAGGTTACAGCCAAAACAACTAGAAACAAATATATGTCAAATAATTTGTGGGGACTGCTATAAAAATATATAGACAAAACCGCGAGAAACTTAAATACAAGAATAAAAAAAACATCGCGTCGCCAAAAAAATAACAACTACTTCGAATTCACCAACCACATAATTAATACCAACCATTCTTTCGACAGTCACAAATTAAAACTACTTCACTCGGTTTCTTAATAGGGATGGATAGTGAACATTTTGGAGACCTTTGAAATTCTAAAAATGTTAAATTCTGGAAATAATATCACGAAACGACCAAGAGACCCTCCACATTCCACTCTCCTTGGAGTTAGTCCCTCGTCGTACTCTACTTGTTACTGTATTTGTTTCACATTTCAGTTGTACCTATATATATCGTTTACTTATTATTTTTTTAAATTTTAAGATATACCTATTACATGCTTTTCTTACAATGGTAACATATAAAAATTTTGTCTAGAAATAATCTTTGTAGTGTATTCGTAATTTAACACAAATTAACAAATTTATGATCAACAAAACGTTACTGCGTACACAGGTACTAATATTTATCTCAACTAAATTTCTCTCTCTTTCTCGTAAAAAAACAGGGTCATTCCGTATATTAAAAATGTTATCATCATAATTATCATCACTCTGAGCTCTATAACCCCTGGTGGGTCTTGACCTCCTCAAGAATCTTCCTCCACTCATCTCGGTTTTGTGCCAGCTCTCTCCAGTTCAGAAGCTTCAAGACAGATAATTCTTTAACGACTACATCTTAATTTTGGCCTTCCTAAGCTCCTTCGCCCTATCAGTCTTGAGTTCAGCAGGGACTTTGGTGCTTGATGCATGGTCATTCTCGCCACACAAACCAATGTTATACATACTTACTATTATGATTTCCTAATGAATACTAAATGATTATTATTTATATAATATTTTAATGATTATTCTTAATGATTATACAGCGAAACTGTCATGTAGGACTTGTTTGTATACAATTATTAACGGTATTTTGGACTCTCCTGAGTTGTTACAGATATTTACTTACACAGAGTACTTGGGCCGACGGTTTTACGGCCATTTTGAGCCATTTTGTGTAAGTATCTAGCGTACTAACTGTATTTCAAATTCACCTACAATAGATTGCACCGCCTAGGTAATCAATACAGCTCTGTTGATATATTTAAAGCTCGTCAACTATACCCATTCAAAATACAAACCTACTTGTCTTCTATTTTATAGTTTGCTTACATATTTAATGTAATTTTACTGTATTAATCTTTCTAATATTCTTTCATTTTTTTATCATCTTAAATTTTTATTACTGTTTGCAATATATTATTGATATTTCTCATTTTTTTGTAATTTTCTTCATATGTACTTAGATAGCTATTCGAGCGCTTTGTGTTTTCTGTGATGCAAAATTCCAATTCAAGACACGTATTATTAATAAATAAAAATGATAAAACAACAACATCACACACGTAATGCGTAGCTATGTAAATGAAGCGTACATATCACTGTAGTGACGGTATGGACCAATAAGAGAGCCTTAAAGTCCATCGAGCACCAACTTTGGACGTAAATTACCACAAATGTGTACCTATATTTATTCAATTAGGAAACATCTCGTCTCTCAAACAATACAGAGTCTTGTTCACTCCGCTGGAGGTCACGGTACGTCTTTGATTCAGCAGTCTCGCCTATTTTTCGGGGAACTTTTAACTGGCGTTGATTTGTTCAAACAACTATCGTCGGAAGTGGTCTGAACAAACATTTTCACCTCACAAAGAAGCCACTATTTTGGTGAAACTTTTCAATGACATTAACCACCTTTCTAACTTGACTCGAGTACGACACATCTTAACAACATTTGATTCTTGCTTTAGCGTAGAATTTGTTTTTCCAGTGAAACTGTATTAGGTACAAATTTATAAAAATTAAATTATAATTAATTATATAATAAACTAATATTATAATTTTTTAAGTACATTTGATAAAAAATAGTTAATGCCTAAATGCTTAATGCCTAAATAAAATACTTAATGCCTTATAAATCTTTACCTATAAAACTCAATGTCTGTTTGTCTGTTCTCTATACAAACCTACACTGTTTGTCCGATTCGACTCAAATTTTGCATACTTATGCTTTAGGATCCGGCGGGAAACGAATGTGACTTTTTCTCCTCCCTCCCCTGCCGATCTGACCCAAATTTTGGATACTTATTCTTCAATATTCTATACGATACGCATACTTCATTCTTCTTGCACGGTTTCTGTCAGTAGGATGCTTGTTAGTAATGAGACGTTAAAATACTTCGGTTTCTTATTAAATTAAGAAAAAAACAGTAGGATATTGTTCGCATTATATAAAAAATGTAATTAAAAATATAATAGAACATTTTCAAACCATTATAATTCATTAAAATGCAAATTTTAACCCCAATCCAACTCCCAACTTATTTTCAATATTCCGTTACCAGAAGGGTTATGTTAGTCATATATATATACAAATTAAAAGTATATTAAAAAAAAAGAAAAATATAGTTGATTTTGGGATTTTGAGTAAATCAATAATGAAAGTGTTGTGTTGAAGACGGCAGAAAGAGAAGGCGACCGTGAAAGACGCATCTTAATCAGGTTAACCAGATACTGGAAGATAGGTGCTGGTAGGTGCCACAACAATCGTTAATCTTATCTCGCTGCTTATCCCTGTGGAAAAACGTCGTGAAGTTAGTAAGTAAATTAGTAAGTAAAAAAAAAACTATATAAGTAGTTTAATACTATACGTTTTTAATTTAATTTAAACTTCTGTATTAAATGAATATTCAACCTGTAAAAAGGCATCTTGAAATAAGATTTTGGGTCTAGCTTTTAAGATAAAATTAAAGAAATAATATACAAAAATAACTTTATATAAATGCTAAAAATAAGAGTTTTTGCAATAGTTTTAATTTCACAAAAGTCTAAAAGTGATGCTACCAAGATATATCTATCTGAAGGCATCTCGTAGCATTAGTGAAAATGGGAATGCTGAACGTGAAAAATCGTAAAGAGAAACGACAGAGCAGTCTGGTTCTGCACCTGAACAACTTCCCAGAAGGCTATGAATAGAGTACTATGAATGTCATCCAAAGCTACCACCATGTTCTATGTACGTATTTTGTAGGCAAATAGTATTTAAAGCAAGCTTGAAGGAAATTGTATTAAATGTATTAAGCATTTGAAATAAAATTGAAGGAAATTGAAATTATTGAAAATCAATTTTGTTACTTTATCTTATAGCTTTAAGTTCTAAGAATATTCATTAAATATTCAAAAATAAGCTGAGTTATAGTTATAGAAATTAAAAGCTTTCGGTGAATTTCATTATTATTTCGCGTTTTTCTCGAAACTCTCTTTTTCAGACTGAAGGAGCAAATATTTTAAATATTGGTGCGGTTTTGTTCAATCTTTGCACACATTTTACTAATAACACAAGCTGTATGTAGCCCGTCAAAAAAACCCACCAATATTCCATTCGCGTCTTTGCCTATGTGTAGTGGATTTCTGACAAGTTACACTCATCCGGTGGTGGCTATGTGGCTAGGTTGCCGCCTTCGAGTTTGCTCACCCGGGGTCCAAGCTCCTTCTAAAGCCGTTTAATTTCGTTTATTCAGCCGTGAATTCGAGAGGAATTACGGACGTTATACGAAGATGCGGGCAGACATCGAAATGATTTTTTTTTAAATGCGACGTTTGCTAATAATGAATTTTCAACTAAGATTTTTTTAGGAAATAAATTAAAATTATTTTCTAACTAATCGGAATGTGCAACAGTTACACCAAAAAAGTATTTAAATTTTAATGTATTGTTTGATGCCTTCTAAGGAGTAACCCCTTAAATAATTAAGAGTACTGTGGGTACCCTATAATATAGGTTTTTAATCCTCAAAACAACTAAACAAATAGTTTATAAAAAAAATGACCCTACATATGACTATACAAGCGCTGGTTCTATTTACGAAATAACAATTGGCCGTTGCGTCAAATCAAATATTCAATCGCTAAATTGAACTTCTTCACCACTTTGGTATAATAAGGTGGTCCTTATAAAGTGTCGAAATAATAATTGAAGAGGTCTTTACATAATGAAATAATAAATAGGAAAATGATCAATTATTTAAATTCAAGAGTTGGCACTCCAACTCTAACAGTTCAAATTTCTCGTCACTGTCAAAGTAATGAGGTCTTTCACAACCTCCAGAGAACTCTCCTGACGCCACTCGAGTCAACGATCGGTCAATATCTATCTCAGATGTGATTATTGTATTCCATATAAGTATTCACTGAAATTTAATCGCCAGTACCATGGTCGATTAAGATAATCAATATATATATTTATAAAAAGAAACCCGTGTTTCCCCATCCGCCAAGTTTTCTCCACAACCAGCCACAACCACCCGCCGGTGGTTATGGTGGTGGATAGCCCTTGGTGTCATCAAAAATATGACGAAACTGTGCTTTCTATAGTGCGTTTACTGGCTCAAGAATATTGGGGTAAACAATGTTCAGTGCGTGGCCATCACGTGATAGGGTTTTGCGTAAGGGCACCGGTTATAGGGCGCGGTAAAAAAATACATTTATTTATTAACTAGCTGTGCCCGCAGCTTTCAGTTTGAGACTGTAAGAGCATCAGTGAAAAATCAATATAATCTAAACTACTCGTCCAAACAATATTGTGTAAAAAAGCAATTTTTATCTACATACAATTCCCTCACGATAAACATTTTTTTGGATAAGAATTTAACATTACCTACTTAAATTACCCCGACAGATTAATATTAATTTTAAATATATATTTTATTCATATTATAACAATCTGTGAATCAACGTTAACATATATGTCGTCGCGGACTTTTTTATAGAACTTTTTACAACTTCTCAATTTAAATTTATATACATATTTACACGGGTGTACCAGAGCTAGCAGCAGAAATTTGGCCGGTAGATTCCTATGTAATGAGTCTAAAATGTTCTAGCAACCATGACCTAATATCAATAGTTATGGAGATATGTAATATCAAAGTTTGCATTTTTTTTTCAATATTTCTGACTTATTTTTTGTAATAATAAGTCAGAAATATTGAACTACCATTACAGTAACTTATTTCGATTATGAAAAATTCACTTGCTTTAGTACAAGTCGAATAAAATGATAAAAACCTTATAGAATAGAAAGATTTTTATCATTTTATCAATATAAATTACTGTAATGATTCAACTTTTCAACTTCTTCAACTTTTAGCAAAAAATAGAAATATTAAAGAAAATGCAAAATTTGATATTGCATGTCATATATCATTCCCGATAAAGTTCCTTCTTTGACAGAAGGATGGAACATCGTACCTTCTCTTACACGAGTGCTTATCATGTAGCCGTCGTAATACACCCATGTCTACCGTTTACCATCAGTATCGGTGTGACGTCACTGGCCATGAGCGAATCGGTATTAACTCGTGTAAGTTACTGTAATGATAGTTCAACATTTTGCAAAAAATAAGACAGAAATATTCAAAAAAATGCACACTTTGTTTAATATTGCATATCTCCATAACTAATAATATTAGGTCATGGTTGTTTGAACATTTTACACTCAAATATAATATAGCCAGGAATCTACCAGCCAAGTTTCTGCTGCTAGCTCTGATACATCCTGTACTTATTTTATGAAAATTTTAAAGCCGTTGTGGCACTTATATAATTGTGATCAAATACATATACTTGTAATAATGTCCGCTTCCACGATGTAGTAGTTATTGAGATACACTATAATTACAGTGAATGTTCCACTATTCAATTTCCAATAAGATAACACGAATAAAATTTAGGTATTCAAGGTTTTTTTTTTCAATTCACCTTTCAGAAAATAAAAATGGGATTGGGAAGCAGACGAGCATTTTATATATTATAATACTATAATAGGGAATTTACAAAGTGGACCTGTGTGATTTGGCCACACAATTAATAAAGTCCTGTCGCTATCTCATTTAAAAATAGTTTAATCGTAAAAAATGCTGACGTAAATAAAAGTACCACAGTTGGTAATCAATAAATTTTGCTGCCCTATCAAAATATAACTGATTTTTTCTAAAACGCGTGGAGTAAATTATTAAAAAAAAAAAAATTCTAAGTAAATTCCTAATCTTATGAGATTGAATTGCCCAAAAGCGTACTTTTTCCAATTATGTATCTAATCAAAAGAAAATAATTTGTAAAATAATTAATCAGAATTATTTTTGTTTTATTTTTAATTGCCTAAAATTGGGAATTCACCCAAACCTCGCTTGACCTCGCTTTGTGCATCATTAAGGGTCGTTTTCACCAATATATTTCAGTGTATTTTTAGAATCTGTCTGATGGGGATTACCACCATGAAATGAATGCGGATGTTTTCGAGAAATGGTTCGAAAAATTATGCCTGAATATTGAAGATAATTCAGTCATTGTTTTAGATAACGCTCCTTATCATAGCCGGCAGGCAGAAGCACTCCCCACATCTGCCTGGAGAAAAAACGATATTTTAGCTTGGCTTAGCTCTAAAAATATTAATCATAATCCGACTAAGTACTATGGTAAAGGCACAATTGATCAAAATTGTACAGGAGGTGAAAAATCAGTATAAATCGTTTGTCGTCGACAATATTGCCACGAAATATAATAAAATTGTACTGCGTCTTCCCCCTTACCATTGCGAACTCAACCCAATAGAACTCATATGGGCGCAAGTGAAATCGCACGTCGCTAAAAATAACATAACATATAAGTTAAACGATGTGAAAATTCTTTTTGAACAAGGCATTGAGCTTATTACTCCAGCAAAATGGCAAAAATGTATAGACCATGTTATACAGAAAGAAGAAAAGCGCATGTGGGATATAGATATCGCGGTCGACAATATGACAGACAATTTAGTGATAAATGTAAATAATGAAAGTGAGACTTCTGATTCTGATTTTTAAGTAATATTATTACGACGTAGTTTTAGTTTTACTTTTAATGCAACAAAACATTATTTCCATATGTGTGTGACTGACAATAATTCTTCGTTTGATATCAATGTTCGGGTGTTACAAATATTTTAGGTGAGTTTTCTTTAATTTAGTAATTATTATTACCTATATTTAGTTATTACGTTTTTCAGAAAAACATAACAATGTTTTTGAATTTTGGAAAAAAACATATTTTGACAGTTAATCATAAAATAAAATATAAGCTAGTGTGTGATCGAAGCTTTACATTTTTGACTGTGGTCAGTTTTTTCAGTTGATCACGCGGTATCCACATGCGCAGTGGTCTTGACTCTGTGAATGGACTTTAGCACATTATTTTGTTATGGGAAGGCCGCAAATGCTTCAGATTGTCTCAAAATAGGCGCGCCGGCTGTGTCGGTGAGTCTAGAAGGTTCCGGAAAAACCTGCTCTAAAAAATTGTGAAAGGAGAAGGTTCTAGAAAATTCCCGAAAGTTCTACAAGCTTCAAAACTGAGTGGCGGAATGTGTCGGTGTGTCTAGAAGGTTACTGTACATTCGATACATTTCTTGAAAGTTCTGAAGGAGAATGTTCTAGAAATCTACGCGTGCGAAGCCGCGCGGGCACAGCTAGTTTATTATATGCAGAGAATTAAAGAACATCATCATACAGAAGAAAAAATATTCTTCGAACAGTTAATTAAAAAAACTTAATTGTGGGATCGGTCGGGCGCGTGCAGTGATAAAATTGAAGAATGAATTTTACGTCAACATATATTGGGGAAATAATATCTAAATTAAATGTTTATTTGACAAAATATTGTGAAATATTTAAATCTTAATGATATGCCTAATTATTGTGATAGAAATATTACGAGATATATCTTTGATTACAATTTTTTTCAAAATATATGCTAAAACGTCGTGCTTCAATGTTCTCACTGCACGCCCATGTGTGGGGTATAAAACCAAAGGCAGCATATCCAAAAAAATTTGAATGTTATTCGATTACTAATTTATAATGTACCTACTGAATGAGAGATTTTGTAGCATACACAGCTTATACATTTATAGAAAATGTGATTTTGGAAGGGATAAATACATAAAATTAAATACACTTTAAATAAGTAATCCTCATTGCCTAAATTCAAAGCTTTTTTTTTATATTGCTGCCTTTGCTTTTATACCCCACAATTAATAAAAATGTTTTTTTTTTTCAGCGTCACCAAGTTTATACCACAAATAGTCACGATTATTAATACAAATTTGGTGAAGATTGGTGATAGGAACAATTGCATAATTTTTTCTTACATAAAACAGAAGTTTCCGAAGCTACTAAAGACGAAACAGAGAAGATACAAAAAAATATGTTTGAAATTACTAAAAGAAACAGAAATGTACGAACCTGACAGGGTAAGGCAACAGAAGATGGTTAATATTATTGTCACTGCTAAAAATCGTTAAAGGTGATAGATAATAGGTGATACAGTATATACATTATAATTAACACTAAGCAAACCAGTTTTAGTACTTTAGCACAGTAGGGCTTATGAGATACTCTATGAATAAATTTAAATTTCATAGTTTTATGAATGTTGAATTATTATTATTTACTTCCTCTTCAAATGTTGCAAATTTATTTTGTGGTAACGTAATTATAATTGATATAAATTTACTTTGTTATACCACTTATTTATTTATATATTATCATTTTCCACGTATAACTTTTTAATATTTTGATCTAAACTTTGATTTATAAATTTTATTTTTGTTTTCCTGACGAAAAAGCCATTGGCTTCGAAACAATTTTTTCAATAAATAAGTGGTTTTAACAAAGTTAATATGTATCAATTATTATTATTTATTTTAGAATATACAACAATTAACACAAAATATTCAATCAAAGAGTAAACTAATTATTATTTATTTCTTCTTGTTGCAGGTGCCGTATTCTAAACCGATGTGGATAACAAAACAAATATAAAATATATAAAACTAAAAAAAAATTGTTGAAAGTAAAATCTTCGTTGTAAAGCGTTTCATAATTATTAATTGCAAACTTGGTATATTATTTCCAGAAAAAAAATAGTACGAAGATAAATCGAAAATTTAGAAAACTACAATTTTCTGAAGTAACCTCACACTAAATTATTCAGTTTTTGTGTCAGGTTCATATCATTTTATGTCTTAATATCTGAAACGCCAAACCACAGATATTACGTGATAAGTACCTATTTGAATAAAACCCACACTTAGTCTTCCAAATAACGCCAGTCAATCAAATACAATATTATTTGGGGAAACTGGGCCACAAGTTGTAAATTGTTCCTACATTTTTAAAAGTAATAATAATTAAAAAATATATATTTATTTTATTTATTTTGACTCTGTATCACTCATTTACATTCACATTTTTTGAAAGAATTAAAAATAAATTTGAACTAATGACGAAGTAAACATCCTAATTTTTATTTTTGTGTATAATTTTATTCCCCACGACACACTTTATTTATTTTAACATCACATTCCCTTCCTCATTTTCTCTTGATATTTATACTTCAAATACAATTTGAATACTGTTGCGAATGAAATAAAAGAATAGCTTCATTTAATAGTCATCATTTATTAAATTAACAATTCAAATTCGAATCTGCACAAGTCGTTGCCGTGAAAACGAATAAATTAAAACTTAATTGGTTCAATTCGCCCCAGCTTCCCCATCTGGATAATTTTGTTTTATCCCCAACGTGAAATAACAAAACGAAATCTCGCTTTTAGATCAATTTTGTGGGCTATTTTATTTGTTTTTTATTATATAATATGTTTGAGAATTATTATTTTATTGGATCACGTGTTTGTAATTTACTACAATTCAAATAAACCGACAATTCGATAACCATCGGTTTCGATAGGCAATTTTTTTTTATTGAAATTATTTTTTGAATGCTTAAAAAATAATAATTGTGACCCCGTGTTTTAAAAAATTCAGGATATCTGCTAAATAATGAAGATGTCACTGTCTTTTGAATAAAAAAATAGTTTTGAAAAATAGTTGTGCTAATACAAAGGACAATGATAGTGAGATTAAAGTGTTCCGGAGGACAGGAGCGCGGAAGAGTGTTGAACAGTTTGGAGAAGATGACAGTCCTGATGCTGCTTCTCCATGCTGGTGGGACCATAGCAAGGGGATATGTAGACGCCGAGGATATCATCAGTGATCTTGATAAACCAAGTAAGTGGTTTTTTCAATTTTGCGTTTTTTTTATTACTTTTATATTTTTTTGTACAGTTTAATGAAAAAATAATATACTTGACTATTATAGGAGGAGAAAGGGCTATTAAATTTGATTGATAATGCGTGTTTTCAAAATAACTTGTAATAAAAATATGGATACAGATCAGGATACGTTCAGACATAATATTGACCATCCAGAAATTGAAAAATTAATCGATCAATGGATTAAATATATCAATTAACGTATATTATAGATATCTCACAGAGACGAAACTGTATTTCTTATGGGAAAGTAGGTATAGAAGTCATTTGGGTGTGCATAGGACATGTGTACATGACCTATCTTATGGTCGGCTTAAGTGATCACTTTACACAATGTAACATTCGCCATTTCCACCCATGATAGAATATACCATGCTTATTCATTTTTTAGAAGTTGTATTTATGTTCAAATTGCGTGGAAAGCTTTCACATATGAGTTGTAACCGCCTTTCCATGCGGCCTGTACAAAGCCATTTTATAAAAATATTCTGATTAAATATATAATGTCGCATGCTAAATTCAGTAACCGAGGAAATAAAGAAAAATGTGGATTTCACATAAAACTCGCAGTTTTCTAAGACAAAGTCAATCTCTCGGATTTTTTTTAAAACGGATATAATATTTATGTAAAACTAGCTGTCTGTATTATAAGACTGATAATTTACTAATGAAGTATAATAATTTTGACAATTTTGTTTATTTAAATCATTGATGCCTACCAATTTAGATGATTGATTTTTTTTATAAATTCAGTGAGTTGTACTTTTTTCCTTCTTCAAATGTAGCAAATTTATTTTGTGGTAACATAATTATAATTAATATAAATTAACTTTGTTTAAACCACTTATTTATTGAAAAAAAATCAACATGTTTCAAAGCCAATGGCTTCTTTAGGTTTTCCTGATGAAGAAGCCATTGGCTTTGAAGCATGTTGATTTTTTTCAATAAATAAGTGGTTTAAACAAAGTTAATTTATATTAATTGTACTTTTTTCCTGTTAACTTCATACAAAAAGTAAAAAATAATATCGTTTTATACCACATTACACCAGATCTCAGGAATAATTAAATTGGCTAATTTAATGTCGACATTATTTGCAAGTTTGCGCTATTTAGAGAACTAATGGTCTATTAATCTAGCCTGGACACAGCGACCTGTCCGGATAACTTTTTTAAAAATAAGACGAACGGCCAAGCCATCCAGACAAGGAAAACAAATTCTCGGAAACCGGCCGGGCACAGAAAAATTTACAATGATTTGAAAGTCAACATTCCGTAAAAATGTTGTCAATGGCGAAAAGTTTTAAGGCTTTTTTCTGTAAAAATTACGATTTTACAATTATTTTATAATTTGGGTGATAAAATTACAAATATGAGGTAATATTTTAAGGTTATAGGGTCGTACCGGTATAATGCTGTTGCTATCATACAAGCATATTTAGACATTTATAAACTGTAACTACATTACCGACAAGTCGTTTTAGGGTAGGTATGTTTTCAAACTAGCTGGTTGATTTTTGAGGCTAATTCAAGTGTCTGGTTTAACGGATAAGATCAAGCCTTCCACTATGCTTAAATCAGCTTTAAATCCTTTTTTAAAATATTTAGTTAACTCCTGTGTGTCGGTGATGTAATGTAGGTCTACCTGTCATACAAAATATGAAATATCTACCTTATTTACGAAAACTAAAACGTCACATTTTTTGTAATCATCGAATAGACATTTTCACACCAAAATTACTAAATTAAACTGTTGGGAATGTACGGATTTTTTAATTAAAAAATATTTATTCATTACTCTCGTATTTTCGGCCAGTGTGCAAGAGAGAGCAGAATATTGTACATCGCAGTTAAATCGAGCAAAAAAGAGCACGATAATACCATACATTTCATGTAGGACAGAGATGGCGGTTGCTTGGGTTTTGGCGAAAGCAAAAAAATATAGAAAGAGTACGGTAGAGTCGGGTAACATGTGTTAGACAAAGACGGAGTGCAAGCGACTGAAGCGAGCTGGCGACCGCTTCGTTGTATTCAGTTACCTTACTTAATTATATAAAGGGACCTTTTAAAAGGGACCTTTACCTGCCGTAAAACTGCTGTGCAGTTTGGCATATGTTTAATGTAATAAATATTTTTAAAAAATAAATTAAAACTGTAAAAAAAAAAAAAAGTCTTATCTGTATCGTATTTTTGTATATTTTATCACATATTAAAAACTATGCCGATTTTTAATCAGGTAACGCTGTGTTACTCCACCGTCCCCAAAGTTTTTTTTTAGCACAATCTTTTAAGAGTTAATCTCCATTAATTTCTCCTCTGCCCTTTGAGCCTTCACTTTTATACATCAGTGTGACAAGTTTCCACGAGAAATTATTCATATTTTTGAAGTTATGACAAAAATGCTTTGGAGTAATATAGAAAATGACGTATTTGAATGTGATTATCTGACAATAGTGGAATTTTGAAATTGCTCGTGAAAATGTATTAGATGTTTTAAGAGAAAATTAATTCGAAATCGCCCTGGCTATAAAATCAGTTACAAATACGCTTATCTCAATTTCGTAAGTTATATAGCGACGGTTGTGCTTTTAATTCAATCACAGGTGAAGATTGTTAAGAAAAAAAAATTCTAGAAAAACTGAATTGAAATTCTAGAAACTGCCTAGAGGTTTGAACCATAAATCTTCATCTGATCACCAAAAAATATACATAATTTTTAATTGTTCGAAGAATATTTTAAATTATTATTAAAAAATAAAACACAAATTACTTTGTTTTTCACCATTATTAATATATATATATATATTATATATATAATAATATATATATATATATATATATATAATAGAATATATATATATTAGTATATATATCTATATATATAGATATATTATTATATATACAATCTACATGTTTCGAGAACAATGTTCTCTTCTTCAGGATTGTTTGTGTACTAAAATTGAAAAAGATAAACCTTGCAAGTGTGTTACGCGAAGGGTTGTGAGGGCTGAGGGGGTCGGAGGTGTTAGTTATGGAATGTCATCTAAAGGGGATGGAATCTTAAGTGAAAATTTTTCAACAGTGGGTTGTGCACAAATTTTGTCTAGTTCTTTATTATATTTGAATTAATATTAACACTTTTCCTAATTTCAAGTATTTCTAGATTATTTATTTCTGGGATCTTATAACTATTACGTTAAAATTTTAAACCTGTATAAATATTAAATGTAAGGTCATATTCTACACTTTATATGCTATTTTACATACCTTTTCATCTATATTTTCAACACTACTACATACCGATACCTCATGTGAGTTAGTCATTTAAATACTTAAAACTATAAAGTACTCATGTCGTTTAGTGCCTTATTTTTAAAAAAATGAAGCGGCACTTAATATTTATGCGATATGCATTCCCATACACCTATAAAATTAACACAGATAGGACTTCAGTACAGTATCTAATGTATTGGTTAAGGTATCCGTAATCCGTATACTTATCTTAAAAAATATATTTTTGATACTAAGTGTTTTAATCATTTCCAATATTCAATTGTTCCTTTTGGTTTATTCAATCAGGCGTGGTTGAATAAATAAATAAATTTTGTAAATAAACATCATGGTAGTTTGAACACGTGGACGTGAGTACAATATTGTCTCCGTACTTTTAAAAATACGTATTTTAAATAATTAATTGATTTTCTCTTGTCACAACACGTAACAATACACTGGGAGAGAAAACACCGTAAAGTGGTGTAGACTAACCTCGCGTACGTCAATACTTCTTCTGTATTTGTAAGTTTATTTACCCTTTCCAACCGTAGTTAACATGATCTTTCGTGTAGTCTTGACAGTATTGTACGTATTTGTACTGGAAGAAAGCGATTCATGTATTTGCTTGATAAAAACACAATTATCATTGAGTTATTTTGTGATTGTTACATAATTAGTTTTTTAAAAATTGTTTCTTTTTTATCAAAGATACCAGCAAATTTTTTGGATATTGAGGTTGACACACACCATGGCAATTTTTATTTTGAATCAAATGGTATAAACCAATATAACCAATCTAACGGTTTTGTAGAATATAATTAGAACTTTTTATTTCTAAAATTTTATTAATAATCTAGAAAGATAAAGATTCAGAGTAGCTTGTTATTTTAGTGTAGAGATGGGTATTCAATAGTATTCCAGGAAATTAGTTCCAGGCCTGCTTCCAGAAATACGAACGCCATCTTAGTCAATGTACAGGTGCACAATTAGTGTACCTACCCTGAATGTAAAAGTTCCCTATGTATTTTTTAATTTTTTATTTATTTACTAAATATAACAAACAGTACATTACATTTTATTTTATTCCAGTTTATGGAGAGATTTACACTTTTATACAATAACATATTTTTTATACATTCAAAGGTGTATTCACTTGTCATTCCTCGTAAAGGCAAAACTACTAAACGATTCGTAAATAAATTACATGAATGCAAGCTTGAGTCCTTTTTAATTAATTAGTATAATTGAATTGTTTACAGTTTTTATGAAATTCGAAAACTCTTTTTGATTTTAATTTTATGTTGGCTTACACTTGATAGTCTATAATATTAATAATATTAAAAAATAACTGCCTATTTAGTACATTGATACTCATACATCAATCACTTTCGATACCACTGTATCTTCGTCACAACAAACGTAAATTAATCCTGTCTAATGTCTCCCCCCCAAACATCCCTTGTCACCACAGCAACTGTGGCTGGGTCCCCGTCCAATGGTTAATTTACTGGCGTGTTTTGGATCCGGTCGACATCTAATTATCAATGAATTTAATAATAAAATAAATTCATGAAGATTCATAATTTCAATCTTTTTGATATTTTAATAATTTATTTTATATACTTACTGATTATTCAAACTTCAATCCAGATAAACCATAACAAATCTCAAGTTTAATTTCCAATTTTGTGTTACAATCAAACAGAACACAATTTTTTACAGTGCCTCCCTACACTTAACATGCACTTCAAGGAATTTGATTTATTCAACACCACAATCATTGGTATCAAATAAGACGTAACCACACATACCATTATATCTATAATGTTCTCTTCATTTAAACAAAGGAGGAGATGATGTATGTAGAAGATTGGGGATCCTGATAAAGTCGGTCTTCCACTTGAAGATTATTTATTGACTTGTAACATTTAGTTTATATCGCGACTAGATTATTAGCGGTTTACAGGTAGCTTAGGGAGTATTTACTCTTGTGCTGGTTAAATGTTAAGGGAGGGGAGGCAGGATAGCGCGTCTCTTTTTATTCCCATTCACTCTCTCATTATTTCCTGTCTCTTTCATACCTATAGACGTTCATCTAGATACATTACAGTTTCTATTAATATTTTGTTATTATTATCACACAGATTTTTATCCCATCATCATTCCATCCTCCCTCTACTCCTTCTTTCGTTCTCCAGGGAATTTTATTATTTTTATATAGTTATTACTCTATTTTTGACCTGTTATGTTATTCGTATTACGTATAACAACTTATTTCTCACCAATGGTGAAATCTTTTAATATTTTTTTACCATCTTCATTTAAATCATTTTTGACATAATTTGGTCATTATTTCGATTTTAAGTAGTTATCATGTCACTCATATTAAATTAATAATCACGTTACTCACAAGCAAGAGCCGAAAAAACAGTTGAAGTACATGTATTATTGTATTCGAAAGTATGTTTTAAATTTTAAAAATGTGTTTAATATTTGGATACTGCATGGGTGATCTTAAAAAATCGATTATGAATATATGCGACGAAGGCGTATAAAAGCATGTCTTCAAATTTTTTTTTGATTTACATGTTAACAAACTTTGTTTTTTTCATATCCAATTAGTTGTTTGAATTTTAAATGAAAAAAATAAGATAAATAATTCAATTCTTATTCCCTTTAACCTTTTATCATCCAATACCCCTTCACAGTTATTACAACATAAAAACAACGATTTACACAATTCACATGATTTACACTGTTTACGTTATCTACATGCATGTGCCACTCAAATCGTGGAATACATCCTTTTTGTAGAAAATAATGATGAAATTGATTATTACGTGTACGGACATGATTAATGAGTATAGGCGTTTAGGATTATCTATCCGCATCAGTATAAATAAAGTTACGTAATGCGTCAGTCTACTATGCCTACAAAACACATGCGGTGATATACATATTGTCATGTATCGGGGCTAGGGAGGAATGAATGTAAACTGATTATGGATTTATTAATTAATGATTAATTAATCATTTAATATACACAGTCACTTAACACGAAATAAATTTAAGGCTATTCTTTGATCCACACTATGTAAATTAAAATGTTATTATCGCTGGGTAACACATATTCATCGCTCGCAGAATATTACTAATAATCCTATATTATATATTACTATTATCCCTGTGAAATCCCACCCCCTACCCCCACTATTGGCACTCCGTCCTTTCACACTAGTATATAAGCACATCATTTTTGAATGTTTAGGCAGTTAAGATTCTCCCTGAAGAAGCTACGGTCGTAGCGAAACCTGGTTGGATTTGAAAATAAATATATGTGGTGTTTAACTAAGTGATTTTTATTTATTTAATTATAATGTCTCACCACCAAGTGTTTGCTTTCTTCGAAAATTAAATAAATTATCATGCAAAAAAGAAGCTTTGCCTATATGAGACATCAATCAATAATATAACTTGATCATATTCTCCAGTTCAAGTAGCCCTTAAGGGCGGGGTAAGGTTAATTCGTACAAAAAAGGCATGTTTTTGTGAATTTTTTGTGACGACACAGTTAAAATTTCTTTATTTAAACCAATGGTACATTAAAGTATGACATTTGAAAAATATTGTGTAAAATTTTCAAGACGAAATATTAAAAAATACGGCAATGGCAGCAATTATTCGGACATGTCTCGGAAAAAAGGAGAATTGCGGTGTCCATCATAACTTGGTGCTAGATCATCTGAAATCAAAATATCAATGTTCAATCGTTAGATAATAGATTTTTCCAGGTAACGCTTGGAGGGTTTTTTGAATTTTCAATTTTTTCTTTGAAGGGAAAAACGCGATTTTTTGCGAAAAATATCGACTAATTTGTTACTAAAAAATTAAAATTAATAACAAATTTGAAAAAAACTCGACAGCGTTACCTTGTAAATTATGTACAGAAATAGTATTCAAAATTTCAAAATGATCGGTGCAGTAGTTTTGAAGTTATGATGGACACCGACTTTGAAAACGTGTGATGTGGGGAAAACGTTTTAAAGTTTTGCACACTGAAATTCAAAATAAAACTCAACACTTATTTTATACTTACACATGATCGTCGATGCCATGTTCACACAGCAAAGAGCTTTCATCATCAGCATCTTTTTGTCCTTTCTACACAAAACTCTTCCAATACAATAAGCACGTCCGGTAGTCCTCAGGTGAGCGCGTCTCTCAGCCGCCCGAGCGGTATAGAAAATCAGTCTGAGTATCGCTCAAATGTTCATAATTTTGTCAATTTTGCTCCGATTGACTTGAAATTTTGACACAATATTTTTGCGATGTTATACATTCATTTAAAAATTTAAAATAAAATGCAAAAAAAAAAGTTAAAAACCTTACCCCCCCCTTAAGTATCAGAAAAATATGGTTTGGTACCTCCTGAAATACCGGTATTGAAAGACGTGTTGTCAGCCTTAACTAGCATACACTCAGACATGACACACACTGACATTACATTACACGTCACATTAATAAATTGCGAAAATCTAAAAATTATACGGAAAGCACTTCAATCTGACACTGTCGGTGGTTTATGGATGTTGTAGGATTGGGTGGCATTAGCCTTATTGCATGTCGGGGCGTGTTTTAGAAACGTCCGGGTCTGTTTGATCTTTGCAAAACGGAGTTTCAACCAATAATGGCGGCAAATATCCCATCCGGATGTCAATATTGACTGTGGCAGACAGTCGCCGTTGCGTGTTGGCTGCTGAAAAATTAATGAACTCCAAATACAGCAGATGGAATGTTGCCAGACTTGATAAGCCACGTTTCCCTAATTAATTTTTCATATTTTCCCCTCTTATTCAATTTTCAACAAGAATATTAAGTGAGATTGCTTAGCTATTCATCATTTCGTTTTGCTGCTTAACGATGCTATTGATTTTTCTTATTTATAGTTTGTTGACACTCACTTATCAAGCTATTTTTTGTTAAGGGTATAAAAGCAAAGTTATTCTCCTGTACTCAAGGAAACTTTTCTGAAATATATGAAACATATGTCTTATTGGAATTAGAATTTTTATAAACAATGCCAATTCAGTTTTATTTTTATACACGTGTATAAATAAATAAGTTTCTCAAGAATATGAAATAGTGGACATTACTGCTTTTACTATTTACAAAATAGGGTATTGCTATTTTTTCTGTGATGTTTCAGTCTAAAATCAACTCTCATCTAAGTATGAATTGGCCATTTTGTCACGTGAAACATCCTTCGTGATAGATTATTTGAAATGGATATTCCTGCCTTTGCTTTTACACTACGAGGATAATGCTTTGATGCCTATGCTTTTATGCCCCTTAATTAATAAATTCATTTTAAAGCGTTAATACTTCTTCAGTAAGCACACATTCCTTTTTCATATGATAATTTATTAAATACACAAAAAATACTAGGTTTAGTTCCTGATCTTTGTAATTATTGTCTAGATTTTTATTTTAATGGTCACATTAAAATTTTGATACTTCTAGGGATACATTTGATACCTTTCATTAATTTGTTATTCACAAAAAAAAACTTATTTACGGCCATGTTGTGTATCTGTAATTTGGTATATCGATATTATAATGAATATATTCTCGACGCAATACCAAGGTATAGAAAAAATCCTGTATTTTCTAAGTTATTAACCACAAAACTGTGTAACGTGTGACAATTCGTTATCTAATTCCCTCAGTTTGTTTACATTTTCACATTGTGCTTAACTTTGTATTTTCTAACAATCTATTACAGTCAATATTGACCTGTTGATAATATGACTCAGAATAGAATCTATTGATAAATGTGCCAATGCCAATCTTGTAATCATAACCGATGAGTACTCAATTGGCTGCTCTCATTAGTGGGCATGAATTTGGCATGTTATGTCGGTGGTTTTGGGTTCAATTCCTTTGAGTTGAGCTCATAAAACATCTATGATGTTCTCGAGCCAGGATGTTCTCGTGATTTATTTCACTAGATATATATTACAAAATAATTCAATATTCTTCTTCTTTTTCCTCTTCTTCCTCAGCCTTTTTCCCTCCAATGCTGAATGTAGGGCTTTTCAATTATCCTCTCTGTTTTCCCTCCTTCGCATCCAGGTTCTTCCTGTTTACTGGACTATGTCATCAGACCATCTTTTGGTAGGTCTTCATATGCTTCTATTTTTCTTCCAGGGCCTCCACTATAGGATTCTGAGTAAATGCCAAAAACCTTCCGAAAACCAAATATTATTAATTTATATCAAATACGAATAAAAGAGAAAAAGAAAAAATTTCCATAATAAAATAGGGAAATTTCATTCTTTAAACTTTTGAAGATATTTTTCCTATCTAAATCCACTTCGCAACACATCAGATGGCGTTTGACCTTTTCCAACTTGAGGCGCATTTGAATAAAATCTTAAAATGTTCATTCAAAGTTTTGAAAGTCGGAGAGAATTTAAAGTTGTGTAAATACTACGACTGCAAACTTTCGACAACCCTTTTGCGAGCTTTATTTTTTCGTGTATTGATTTTGTAGATTCGTTTACTTTCTCGGTTAAGTTTCACCCCCATATTATATCTACGAAATGTAATCGAAATAGTATGACAAAACACAATCCACAGATGTCAAAAAATGATTGTTTCTTAGGCCAATAGCCCTGCGGATATTAAGGGTGGTTTTCAATATTGGCTTTCAAAGGCTGTTTGCAGAATATTCAAGATTTATATTGTTTCATTAAATAAAATAATTGAAACTAAAGTAGAAACTGCTGTCTGATGGTTATTTGTCATTTCAGCTTACAGAAGTTTATGCTTAATTTGAAAAATAGTAAGAAAATAAGAAAGGAGAATCATCTCAGTATCCATTATTAATAATAATATTATATAAAAAGCCCGGATAAAATATTAACTGTTTCTGTCTAAGATAGACAGACCAAAGAAGCTATTACAGCCGTTGTCCGATATTTTTTATACAAAATTATTTGAGACTTTTTGTTTATTCGGCAATTTATTAAGCCACCCTTTCTCCGTTCCGTATTCCATTCTATCGAGAAAAACCTTTTTTAACATCCGCCGGACATCCTTTGTCGTGGGTACCTGCCTGCCAAAATATGGAGCTGAATGAAGCCCTCCTCCTCAAAGTGTTTACTTAGCATTAAGGCCGGCCGATGTGACAACACAATTTGATTTGTCATAGTGAGGTCTCTAGTTATTTTCCGTTAAGAATTCTGGCCAATCATACTTCCTCTCACGTTTTCATTATACACAAATAAATGTTCCCCGGACTTTTTTCTGCGTAAGTGGTTCTGGGAAATGTTGTGTGGGTTATTTTTATTTATTTTTCATTTCGTCTGTATTTATATTCCTGGAGTACTCTGAAAGCAGTAAAATAAAATATTTTTCATATTTTAAGGAATTTTTTTACGGTAAGAAATTTCCATAATTAATTTTAAATAAGCTCTTAGTCATTGCTCATACACATTGTGTATTATTTTAAAACAAAAAAATTCGGACAGACTTTTTAGCATTTTTATAATTCGCACTAAGCCCTACCTGATTATCTGATAATTGATGGCATTTGCTGATCGTCTATGTTCGCTTCTTTCCCACCGTTTATATGGTCTCGCCAACACTCAATATGTCTATCTTGACTTTCTCTGGTTTTTCACTGCTGTTGATACAACGTTCAGCAGCAAATCCATTTTTAGAAATTTTTCATTTCCAAACTTCTGGTATAATTTCGCACATTCCAGCTTTCTCTAAAATTTTCTTAAATGATTCGGACGTTTGTGCAGTTTTAGAGTTACTCGATTAAGTGCAGAATCTCGTAACTACATGAAAATTACATGCTATTTCAAATGTTCCCTTCTAATAGGATATTATTCAGACCACATGGTTTTATAACATTCGATAATAGCAGCTGTGGTCTTTTTTTTATAAAAAACTAACTCCTCATCACGCTTTTTTTTCCCAGGAATAGGAAGAGAGGAGAGAGTTCCGCATTTTTCTGTCCCGACACACTACTTAACCTTCATAAAACTCTCGCGTCGTCCACATTCATACATCTTCGCGTGCAAGCTCATAAATTGTTAAGGCTCTTAAGATGCATAATTCGTACCAATCTCTTCTCTTTCATTCGCTCAATATGAGGAAACCACCAGAGGCCGATCTTTTAAAAGAAAGTCCAAATATCCGTCAGTAAAGCGACAATTAACGAACGAATATTAAATTGCCGTTCGTTAGTAAATATTACCGACGCTCGTCTTATAAAAGTTTTTTGATCGTCCGTAAGTATCGCAATATTGTACTGCTCTTTGTCTATCATTTTAGAGGTATCAGATGCAAATTATATATCTTTTCTATGGAAACTTAACATAACTTCTATAAACATAAATAATAGCTAGTAATATTTTTACTTTCTATGTACATAAATTAATAAATCGAGGTTTCACTGCCAAGTAGGCCAGAGTCATAAAAAAATATTTAAAAGTTAATGGTAAAAATATACATAATATGATTTTATTTACAAAAATTTTTCATGTGACCATATCAAAATAAAATAATATACTGCCGGACAGAACAGAAAAAAATATATTATTAATATTATTAATATTTAAAGCATTAACTTTGTGGTTAGACATTATAACAGATTGTTAGTTAAGTTTGTAAAAACCACTACCAGATTTTAGGTCTACCGGTTTCGAGACGTATCCGTCTCTTCGTCAGGACCAACACTACACCACTACATTCACAACACTACACACCTCAACCATAGAATTGTTACACTTCCACCAATAATTGATCACATGCGTGTTAGTCTTGTCAGGGACAAACATGCACTGCTTAGCCTAATGAACCATCAGGGATCTACCGAAAGTGTAACAATACTATGGTTGAGGTGTGTAGTGTTGTGAATGTAGTGGTGTAGTGTTGGTCCTGACGAAGAGACGGGTACGTCTCGAAACCCGTAGACCTAAAATCTGGTAGTGGTTTTTACAAAGTTAACCAACAATCTGTTAGAAAAAATAATGTTTGCGTACTTGCGTATAAGTAAATTTTTTATTTATTGTCTTGTACAATCCGGGTGTACCTTTTGTTACAATCAGTGGTGTTTAGGCGCAATCCATTTTTTCATGTATTTTTACCTTTAAAAGCCAACGTAAACGTCTGTCCCTTATTTTGGCATACTTCCTCATTTTCGTGTGATTTTTTTTTAATATCAGAACGCATCTGAATGAGTTTAATTTTATTATTTGTGACATAATTATTTAAAATATTTAATTTTATATACATGTTATATTTGGAAGTCCAGCACAGTGTTGTTAAAACTGAATAGATTTTTATTATTCGAATCAATATTAAGTTGATGTACAGTTCGATGAATGTATATATCGACTTATATACTTAACACAATGGTTACTTTGCATACTTACTTATAAATAAAGTATAATATTTAATATCGTGCATTCTGATTTTGTATTGATGGAAATATATTTATTCTATTTTCGTAGAAAGCAATCAATTTGTTGTTTGATATATTAGATCAAATAGAATACAATCTGTAAATCACAAATTTTATTAAATACAATGTCAACCAGTTTTGCTAAGCAGAAGCGTCACCAGGGCTTATTTGAAACTATTAAGAAACATAAAAATAGTGTAAATATACATGTATGAAAAAGAGAGATAGACTAAGATAATAAATAGAACACCAAGGGAGGGGGGAGGAATTACAATTTTGTTGACTATTCAATGGATATAAAAGGAAAGATACCTAAAATAGTGCTAATTGATAATTTTATTTAGTTATTAAGTACTTCACTGCTACTTTTCACTGCTTTTTTATTTCAAGGGTCTCTAAATTGTTTAACCGATTTCACAGATTTCTTCAAAAATACCAAAATCACTATTTTTCAAAAAATTTGGCACTCCCGTATTGCGTTATGACCTCCGTCTTGTTTTAATTATGCGTCCGAGCGTGGCTGAGGAGTTTTGTTCTAGGAACGCATATGTTTCCACAATTAGTGCATCCGATGGGTAGTGGAGATCAGAGAGAGGGGTTTTCCTTATTTTCTTTCCTCTTTCTTATTTTCTCTGAAACTGCACCGCCTCTATTTCATTCGATTCCTCAATAGTATACTTCTTAACACCATTGTGCCCGGTCATTGGCTACGATTTCCCAGTTTTCAGGATCTATCCCGCATCTGATCAGGTTTGCCTTCAAACTGTCTCTGTATATTTTTTTCGGCCCACCCTATCTTCTTTTGCCATGCGATAGCTACTATACTAAACATGAAATACTAAATCGTGTAAACAAACTACCAGAGATTTTTACATCATCATTAGATTTGGTTCACTGGCTTAGGTGATGATATTTACACTGTATTTACATAAGCATAATCGGGGGTAGACAGCATTTAGGTAAGTGGCTACATGATCTGCAGTGTAATCAAATGCTCGTATTAAGCAATGCGGTATCCTGAGCGCAGAATACTCCCATTTCGTCCTTTGTCGTGGCACCATTTATGGTAAATGGTTCGATAATATGTTGCGATGTTCAGTAATCAGATATGAAAATCTAACCGCCTGCAGATATTTCAAAAATACCACTTTGGACGTAACAAAATGTGTACGAATATGAGAAGGTGACCTCCTCTAACATTCAGGCTCTATTTGTCATTCGATGTGTAATAAAGTTATGATTAACGATTATGTATGACATATGAGTTACTTATTATCTCTTCAAATGCCATAAGCGTGTTTACACGCCAAACCATGTACGCGCCAAAACTTGCAGAGATTGGATTAATACTATTTTCAGTGTCGTATATTTTAAGTCAAGATAATTAAACCTATAGTATTGTATTAAAACCAGTCATTTACCCTATTTTATTACAATTTTTAAAATCCCTGATATACCTATATATATTTTAATATAACAAACGGTAAGGCACACGGGTAATTTCGAAAGAAATCCTACAAAGCTGTAGGTGGTGTGCGCGTGTCACTGCCGACTGGGCCAAAGCCAAAAGAGTTATAAAAATATTCATTCAATTGAATATGTAGGTAAATATAGGTAATACTTAATTATATTAGAGAATGTATAGGTCAACCGAGAGGTTTTGTATGATTCATGCAAAAAATGTATTTACCTCTCATTGGCTCCATATAAAATAAAAATACAGATGATAACAGAATGAGATGACCATAGCAAAATTAATCCCCATCACACATTGTTAAATATTTTATAATCCTCTAAATAATAGCATGATATGATAATTCTTAGGTCCTCGTACTATGAAAATATTTGGTTACGTTTTAAACAGTCATAGTAGGGGAAGGGGTTAGGAGGTTGAAAATGTGAAAATGGAGAGGGAGGGGAAGTTTTTAAATTTAATTTTCTTGAGTGTGTAATTAAAAAAGTTATTTTTTATATTTGTTAAAAAATCTTCTGGATTAAATAATGTTTTTAAAAAAAATCTCGATACGTTTTAAAAATTTCATTGAATAAACGTAACAAAGTTTTCTTCTCTAAAAATATTTTACTTTAATTACATCACTACCTTATTAAATTATTACAAACTATTATTTATATCTTATTCTTCATAAATTATTATTCTTATTATATTATTTATATCTTAAAACTGAAATACGTTACAAAATATTTAAAAAAAATCAAATGTCAAATCGTGTCTTATTGCTAAACCACGTTAGATTTTAGGATAAAGTATTATATATGTATAAAAATGACAACAATCGAATATATTTATAAATAAAAGAAAAAAATTAGTAAGAAATCAAAATTCTTACATAATTAATCAAAACACTTATATTATTTTTAAAAACCGAATCAACACAAACCACAAACTGAACATTTTAATTTGTTATATAAAAAATAAAATAAAAATTAATTAATCAACGAAAAGTCGTCCTCTGTTTTTCTATTACATTATATTTAACCAAACAATATTTTGATGATTAGAGATTTCATAATCTGTTATAAACTCTTAAAACTTATAAAAAATAGTGTTAGCTCTAAATTTAATTTTTAAATCCTGGAATCTTAATTCTGGTTTCTGGTTCAGCGACCGCCTCTATTTCAATCGATCAAACCCCCGTCATCGTATGGTTTTCCGTGAAATATATAGCTACCTTTTAACGTAATTACATTTATTCATCAGAATATTTTAAATTATACATTTTTTAAACCTTCACCGCGAAATTCATTACTTAGACGAAAAATCGGAAAAGGAGAAGATTTTTAATTCAAAATAAACTGCTGACATCTGTTGGCGTTTAATATATTCTCACAGAGAAATTTCCACCTTTATCCTGATCCACATTGAAAAAACCTTTTAAATCTGGGTTGGTAGTATAAAGACACTTCGCCAAAGTGCTTGTAGCTGGATAACCGCCGAATTTATTGTAAATGTTGGGAGATTTTCCGTTTTATCAAGTTCTCAGCTACTTTCGGAAATTTTTGCACTAGCCGATACAAGAGTTTAACTTGGAGTTACTTGAGAAGACCCTAATTAGAAACGATCCATCAAAGTCAAGCGATGTTTACACTCTACTCGGGAGAATGACCACTCCAGTCAGTTACATTTCTCGGTTGGATCAGTGTGAAACTGTCTTTATATTGGAAGGGTTTATTTCTCTCATTTTTTTCTGCTGCTTAAGTTTAACATTAAAAAAATACATATCTTATTAATTTTGGCTCAATTCGTAGAGAATTCAATAAATTTAATATTTCAATGAGGCAGGTTTTGTACTGTTTAAAATAATTTTCCCGTAACAATGTTGAATTCCCTAAGCTTTTATTAACGTACGACTGCAAATGGTGTAACCTTAATTAAAATAATATAAATATGAGTTTACTTTTTAAATGTTAACTTAAATTAAGTATTTCTTCCAGTGTCCATTTGATATATTACAATCAATACAGAATGGTTGACACGTACGAACATTTTGCCAGGTGCACACCAGCATAGCCAAATAATTAAAAATATAAATGACATCCATCTTAGATAAAAAATTAAATCCTAAACTATGGTTATATTTAAGTTTACACACCATCCACATGAAGTAAGGGTTACAAATTTTTATGATTTTTTTATTGTAATTATTGTCAACATTTTACATTACATCATACGAAAAGCGACGAAATTTTTTGAGATTAAACCTTTGTTTTTATGACAAAAGCATTACATTTATGTCAGTACAAAGTTGCAGATACTACCTGTAGTATTTAAAGTATATTATGTTGGCTGTGGTATGTAATTAAAATGTATAAAACTTAAAATTTTTAATAAACATATTTGAATTTCGACATTATACATAATATGCAATATAAATAAAATAAAAATGCATTAAAAGGCGTTTCGAATAAGATTACTTATTTTGGATATTTAAAAAAAATCATATTTTGAACGTGAGACATTTTGCTGGTCATATAACAGCGTCAACAGGAGAATACTCTATCGCCGCGGTAGTCAAGGGCGTTCTGATTATTTCTTGCACGTTCGCAGATTTTATGCACTGCGTGGAGGTGTTATGCAATATGACGACGTCTTCGGGCTTCTCCGTGTCGTATTTTAAAGGTGAAGTCATATCACAGCTTTATCATCAATGATGAATTGAACCAGACGATTTCAGCGAAATGCAGTGAATGGAATCTCAACACATTCATACAGTTGGTATAAAATATTCATTGTTTCAATACCTAGATATATATCAAAAGACTATGGTGTAATTCTGAAATATATGATTGGTGTAGGTTTTCACTGGTACAAGCCGTACATTCAGTTTATACTTCATCATCACTTTCCTCACTTTTAGCTCTACAACCCTGGTGCGTTTTGGCCTCCTCAAGAGTCTTCCTCCACTAATCTTGGTCTTGTACCAGATCTTTCCAGTTCAATGTCTTTGAGGACGTTGTCGCTCCATCTTCATTTTGGCCTTCCTAAGCGCCTTCACCCTATCTGTCTTGAATTCAGCACTTCGGTACGTGTTGTTCAGTTATTCTCTCCACATGACCCAGCCACCGAAGTCTTCCTTGTTTTATAAATTTTGAGACGCTTGGAACATTAAACGAAGAATTCAGCTAATATTTGTCTGCGTCAATGTCCATTTTCTAAAACTGGTCCATAGATACGCCTCAAGTTTTCTTTTAAAAACGTCCAGTGCTCGCTCATTCCTCTTAGCTAGTACCCACGTCTTAGCTGTGTATGTGAACACGTTTATGCATCACGTATATCTTTTTTCTAAACACTAGCTAATGCAATTCTCTATCTCAACTTTTAATAACTTATTTAAGAATTATACATATTTTTTTATTTATTTTATTTCTACGGTTTACACCTATTACAATAAAATAAGAAACTTATATATATCTATATGATAGTGTACATTATAAATGTGAATAATATCTGCTTACATGATCGTTTATAAATCGTTTATAAACATACATATAAATACATATGAAATATTATGATCTTTGTAGAAAGAAAGTTGTTAATAAAAATATACGAATGGAAAATTTACTATAGGTCGACCATAATCAAAAAACCATTCCCTAGATTTGTCCGGAAAAAAGAAAGCGAGAGAAAGTTGCCTGGAAAGCCCGTATTACAAGCCTCAATATGATATTCCAAAAATATACATTTTTTAGTTTAAAAAAGGTTACTTACTTACTAGAAAAACTTATTTTTTATTAATTTTTTGCATCGTAAAAACACACATATTTTTTGCGCACATTCTTTTGAATGTGGTATAGCTATAAGCGGTGTTCCTATAGTGTAATTAATAATTAATAAACTGAGCATTTAAAAAATAAAATGTTAATGCTAACATAAATGTAAAGAATATAAGTTAAACTAATATAAAGAACACACCCACTTAAAATAATGGTTATTTTTTCAGTGTAGTTTAGCATTTCGGAATAAATAACTAGAATTGCAACCCCTATTTTATTTATGCGAAGACAAAAAGAATTACGAACCCTCGGAAATAAGTTAACACCGCAGTCCGGGTGCCGAAACTCTGTTTGTTAGGCGAGAATTATTCACAAGTTTGTTCGCAGTCTATGTATATAAATTTCGCGGAAGGCAGTGGCGTGGGGTGCTGCAAGGGGCAATAAACTAAAAGTTTCTTATTCTTTGCATTCACGATTGCCCCAAGTTTGGTCATAAACAATTTAAACGAAACCCCTCACAATCGAGCGATGGCCAGCGGAGAACTAACCTAACCTAATTAAAAGAGTTTGTCCGGAGATTTACAACTTTTCCTATCGCAATTGGCTCGCGCGAAATGTCACAAATGCCCGAAAAATAAATACAAATAAGATTCAGAACTGTAATAAAACCATTTGTTTCATTTTTGATTCCCAATAGTTCCACAGCGTTGAGCATTTTATATGTTTTTTCTAACCCTTCAACAATATCACAAAATATTGGTGAATATATCCATTCTTTTGTTTATCACATTCTTTATAAGCTAATTCTTAGATATTATTAATCTCATGAGATGTTATTTTTGTTTATATGTTTAAAATAAAAAGCTTGTTGGTGTAGTGGTCATGACGCTCGCCTAGTGATTTAGTATTTGGTGGTTCGAGCCCCATTCAGGACACCAGCAAGTTAGTCCTATTTTCATAGCATAGGCTTTTGTCTTAGTTTGAGAATATTAAGAAAATTGATGCGACACGTATTCCATGTTCGTATCTCTATTAAAAAAAAAATCTTCTTAAAATTATAACCCATGCTCCTTAACTGGATCAAAAAGTCGTTTGTTTCTTGGTCAAATGATTAACTTACTATCGCGCCGTTTCTCCGAGAGTGTAAAAAGAGAGGATGGAGCGCCACACTATATCCTGACGCAACTCTCACCTCATCCCTCATTCATTAATTATTGTGGCTCCTAACATATCTGGTTAACCTGGTCATGTGATCACACCTAGTCTCCCGCGTCTTTCTTCTCTTTCTGTCACCAAATGTTTATAAAGTAATAACTAGTATTGATTCAGCGTGAAACCTTAAGTAGCTTGCGGATACGGTCACGTAGAGTTTTTCAGTAATGGATCTCAGCACCTTCATTTCATCTGAGGAGTCCTTTGGTGTGGTCAGTGTCAGTCCGCATCTCTGCAGCATATGTCAGAATAGGTTGCACATGTGTCTTGTATATCTCGACTTTTCTTTCAATATGCATAGTTTTGTTCTAACAGACCAAATTCTTGAGACAGCTTGAGACGGTGGATGCTTTATTAACTTGTTCTCGGAATTCAGTATACAGGTCGCTACGGCTATTTTCTTCACCTAAATATCTGAATCTCATTGATTTCTCTACCCGCCAAGTTTTCTCCACAACCACCCAACGATGGTTATGGTGGTGGATAGCCCTTGGTGTCGCATCGAAAATATGCGAGTTTGGTGGGGGTGGCTGTGCTTGGGTGGGAATGGGTTATGAAAATGCACTTTCTAGCACATTGTTTTGTTATGGGAAGGCCGAAAATGCTTAAAATTGTTTCAAAATAGGCGCGCCGACCGTGTCGGTGAGACTAGAAGGTTCCGGAAAAACCTGCTCTAGAAAGTTCTGGAAAGAGAAGGTTCTAGAAAATTTCCGAAAGTTCTATAAGGTTCTAAACTGAGTGGCGGAATGTGTCGGTGTGTCTAGAAGGTTCCTGTACATTCAATAAATTTCTCGAAAGTTCTGGAAGGAGAATGTTCTAGAAGATTCGTGAAATATATATATATATATATATATATATATATATATATATAGATATATATATATATATATTATCTCTAGCATAGCGTAAACATCATCCCTCTGTTAGAGATATCCGGGACGATTTGGTTATTCTTGCGTTGAACATTAATTCAACTAAATTCATGTCATTTACCCTCATAAATGTATTGCGCTGTTCATTTACAAATATTTGGCCAAATGAATTACGGCCGTGTTTACTCCGAGTAAGTCTAGTTTAAGTTTAATACAATTTGCCTAACAGAACCAACATAAGACCGCACTAGATGATGGCTAAAATATCCGGTAATTCTATCCATATTTTGACAAAGTGGATAAATATAAACAACAGAAATGCCGCCTCAATACAATTCCGCGACGTAAATAATTCAATCCTACACTCGAAAGCGTAACGTGTCAGACAGTTATTACAAGAATTATACAGAATATACATGGTGTTTCAAAACGATGGACCTATTTCAATTTAGTAAAATGTAGATTATATCAATTTTTTCGGATTTCAATGATCAATTTGTATATTCTGTAAAAATGAGCCATATACAGGTAAAGTTCGTGTGAAATGAAATAAATATGTAAATATTTTTTTAATGATTTTCTTCTTTACTTTATTTCAAATATAACTAAACCAAGAAGAAAAAAAAATGACTAGTCCTCAAATAGCAAATGCATGCTGGCATAAGGGCACATCAAAAACTATACATATCTACTTAATATCTGTAATACAGAAGAACTATACACAATTAATTTAATACTTGAAAACTTTAAATTATAGGTAAACACATCCAATTTTTTAACAATTTGAAATTTTAATTTACCTACTATCTCCTCTCCAGCACAAGTCGATTCAGTTTCTTACTGAAGAGTAATAATAAATTATTTATCTTCTTCATGACACTAGCAAGTCCATTATCGAACTCAATGCCTTATTAAGGAATCCACGATGTTCTTTATCTGTTCTCGGTATATCCGTTCTTATGTTATCTCTCGCTCTTGTGTAGCGTGAGAGTATGTCACTATTTTGATACGAGGTGATGTTTGTTTTTTTAATAATTTATTATTTATTTTATAAAGCATCTTTATATTTTCGATATATATCAGTTCTTGCAAGATTTACATATTGATAATTGTATACAGGTCAGTGGTTGTGGTATAGCGATTCAAATTAAATGATATTTTTGTTTGTATGTAACCAGTAAAAAATATTTTTTGTCTAACGGTTTCGAGACTTAACCCGTCTCTTCATCAGGACAGCCACTGCACTTGCATGTAAATATCACAACATACCACAACCATAGTATTATAGAAGGTGTTGGTGTGTAAATAATACTATGTTTGTGGTGTGTATTTACATATTTACATGCTAGTGTAGTGTTGTCCTGACGAAGATATGGGTTACGTCTCAAAACCGATAGAAAAAAATTTTTTAGTGGTTATATACTAACATAAATAAAATTTTGTTAAAATGTCTGACCATAAATTTAATGCTTCGAATATTAAAAATATTAATGATAGTGATTTTTAATGCTATGTTCATAATTCTTTATATCATTTCACGCGCCAATAAACTACACTGAGACTAGATAATAATCCCATTTAACACCCAAAGCAAAAAAAAAGCACTTTAGATAATTATATTAGTTTTATATTGTAAAACAGATAAATATATTATAAAAAATATATCAAACTAACTAACTATCACTCGTATGTCCTGGCAGAACATTTTTACCTCGCTTACTTTTATACATCTTCTCACGAATGCACTTGAGTTATTAAATCTTTCAACAGAGTAATGCTCCAATATTTGCGAGTCTTTCGACAATGCTTTTTGGTTCTATTTCCTTCAAAGCTCGACTTGTTATTTTTTAACAACCTTTCCTCGATCATATATGTGGCCAAACCACCTCAGAAATCCATTACTTATTCTATCCACTAAATCAAACATTATATCCACTTCTAATTTTTTCATTACTTGCTCCATCGAACAAAAATTTTCCACATGCACCTAAACGATCGCTAAAAAATTTACCAAGACCAAAACTATAACCCTCGCTTTTGTGCAGTCTGATATATTTTTGATATTTATATTTATAAGCGATTCATTTCACAATGGAAACATGTCACAATTTCATCAAAAGTTACAAACATTAATGAGTAATCTAGGTTGACTAACCGTTTTATAAAAATATCTACTGCAACCAAGCAAAAATTAAGTATAAATCATTTTTGTAATAAAAATAATAAATTCGTATCAAATTCCATTCAGAGTGATTTCCACTGATGTCATTGCAGCCGCTATTCTGTTTTTGAGGTTTTAGATTATTCACTAATAGTACCACTAACTAACACATCTTCTTTGTCTCAGGTCTCAGGTGTTTTACCTGGAGATTTTGAGAGCCGAGAGTGG
This sequence comes from Agrypnia vestita, assembly GCA_016648135.1. Lineage (NCBI taxonomy): Eukaryota > Metazoa > Arthropoda > Insecta > Trichoptera > Phryganeidae > Agrypnia > Agrypnia vestita. The sequence continues at coordinate 13,874 of JADDOH010014501.1, read as the reverse complement.
AGCACCAGACATGGTTATACGTCTTGTGTTGCAGGATCTTGTGAATGAGAGACGATTAGGACTATTTGTGAGCTGTGAAAGGTGAATATATAATTATTTGTGGGTGATTCAAAATTGCAGAGATAAAGCGATTTCAAATCAGGTCCATCTCTAGAAACATGCTATACTGTTTATTTTAAAGCATTACGTAAAGTGATGTTTGTTTTAACTCAAACTCAATTTTTCACGTATAGAGGAGAAATACAGTATCTCGTATCTTCAAAACACACGCGGCTTACGTTTACGTGACAAAACAAATCTTCTTAATTTCTAAAAATCTTTCTCTAAGGAATATACAAAATCTTTCTGTGTGTATTTTCGTGGTACAAGATTTTTATCTCAACAGGGCCATTAAATTAATTATTTCACACAAATACGCCACAAATGTTTAACTCTTTAAAGAGCACAAATATTTAATGTAATGCCTGATAAATTATTTTTGTAGTAATCTAGAAATTTCATGAATTTTTTTATTATCTTCTATATTTCTTTTGCGTCCTTACTTTATCTTTTTTATCATGAGGTCTGCTGTTATAATATTCACTTTTATGTCCCAAACTGCATGCTAAATCATATTTAAAGTTTTCCATGTTGATCTGGGATTTCATGATCTTCTCTTGTCTGGCTTAATACATATGGCCTCATTGATCTTGTGATTTTCTTTTTTTTTTGCATTGATTATATCTTTTGAATAAGACTAACCCTAAAATACCAACGAAAATAAATATATTAAGCTCTCCAATGTTTTTAATGCGGAGAAGATTATTTCCCTTTTATTGGTACAGAAAAAATCTCAAATACATTTTTGGTAGATGTCCGAATCCATCCAGGGACCTTTGATATAAGTCTCCAGACAAAGACCTTTACTTTTACTGAGTTCAGGTGAAAGTGCATTTAATGTTAATTCGTTTCTCCATCTATATCAAGGTCTGGTGTGATATCTGTAGATATCACGAAGCCCTGGTATTTTAATGCATTACCCCACACTGCACTAACGCGCAGGTGTACAGTGTAATAGGAATGGCTAAGGATCTCTCATGGCTATTGTAAAAACGTAACGGACTCACTTTTATTCTCGCTGGTTCATAGGCCATTTTTGTCCAATGTGACTCTCCATTCTTCCAAAGTATTCTATTGTATTGTTCGATATGTTAAGCAACCGTGATAATAATATTAGATGCTTATTTTTATACATAGTAATTGTATTTACGTAGTGTGATATGTCCTGAGATTTTAACATTGCAAAAGGTTTTAATTAAAATAAACTGGTATTTGAAATGTCTGCGTACAAGAGTAGCCCAACTGTCTGGCTAGCAGTCTTTGAAAAGAAAGGAAAAAAAACGGTGAGCATAAATTATATATAATATTAAAAGTATCTCCTTTCTCGTTCCACACTATAGGAAGTAAAATACTTTGAGCTATAACAAAAGACTTACGATTCAACACTTTTAAAAGTGTGATGTTAAGTTATCATAAAAATATTTTGGAAGTACTATTTCACAATTACACAATTTAATCGATTGCAAATTTTATTATTTATTCGTTCTGTTTGATCTCTAAAAGGATATGGTATGAGTTGCTACAATGATTGTCTTCCTTGCTTACTGAGTTACAAAAGAGGTATGAAAATAAAAGAGTTGTTCCTCCTTTCAAGCCTTTATTGTTTCTCTTTTACATTAAACAATGCTCAAAGGATTCTAGACGGCGCCCTCCTATGACTTCACCAACTATTCGAGCGCCATCCGCTAGATAGTGCCCGAAAAGATTCTTTATATAAAATTTTGTACTCATTTAATTTTACTTTTAGAACTGTTACGTTCTGTGAATATTGGAAAAAAAATTATTGCATCTTCTGAAATATTTGTTCCTTTATATTTTCAAATTTCATCTGTATGTATCGGCTATGCAGTGGTAAGGATTCTTAAATCTCATGATAAAGAATGAGGTTCGGTTATCCACTGGGGAGATCTGTATTTTCTTTATTTATCTGAGTTAATGAAAAAATATCCGAAATAGAAAATAATTATTTGTATGTATGCAGTATGATACATATATCTGAGATACGTTATATTAACAAAATATGATTGCTAATTTTTTATATTTTTTTTTAAATAAATAGAGATGCGAACACGGAATACGTGTCACATCAATATTCTTACTATTTTCAAACTAAGCTAAACGCTTGTGCTGTGAAAATAGGACTAACTTGCTAGTATGGACTGAGATTCGAACCCGCGACCATTGGATCACGAGGCGAGTGTCCTAACCACAAGACCAACAAGCTACTCTTATTATTTATTATTTTATGTTATTTTCATACTTAACATTATAACTTTCTGTTTATTAAAATACTTCTATAGACAAATTCGTTTATTTACAACTTTCTTTCTATTGACATTGTGTATGTAAATTCGCAGATGGCTCTCCAGCCTTGTTTAAATTATGCAAATTTATTTAAATATAGTTAATATTATACGACAACCTTAAATTTCGCAGACGTATATTCGATTTTACAACTTTAATTACGTGTTCAGATGAACCGCGCCTGTTTTACTACCCGTGAGGGACTCCGCGCGCGAGAACCTCCCCGCTCGAGTAGTGTCTAAGAAATTCGGTTTAATAATTTTATTACGGTAGGCAGGTCGCTAAAGCCTCGTAAATCGACTCAAGGACTCCTTCCTTTACCCGAGTTATTTCTTAAAGGCTTATTGTGAATTGGAATTCGATAATTTAATCGCAGACAATCGAAAGTTAGTTTACGCCAGTTTTATCTTCCTATTCAAGTTGCTGGTAAGGTTGTAATTATACTGAATCGTGTAACACTGACTGGTAACAAATAATACTTTATCAAAATAATTTCAATCTATCCGACGGATAAGAATTTAATTAAATGGTGATTGTAGGCCTGTAGTCTAGATATTAAGGCCTTAATTTGACTAGGCCAACCATTCAGTACATCGATTCCGTCCTTGCTCATTGCGTTCTTTCTTTGCGTTCTCGTTTATGGGGGGTTCGGTAATGATTTATGTTACTCTACGGGTAACACACGTTTCATAAGCGCGAATTAGTATACGTTATCCTACGTTAAACTGCATAGAAAAGGCGATTATTCTGGAAAACTCGGAAGAGTATCTGTATTGCATTTCCGGGCTACCCAGTACCAAGGCTAAGTGACTTGAATGTAACTATAATATGTTTGTTCTGACACAATAAGGGGAATAAGGAAATTGTTGAATATGTACCGAACATAACGTAGTGAAAAAACAAATCAAAATGCTTGAATAATTACAGGTAACTTTACAAATGTATAATTTTTTTTCCAAAAATGATTAATTTGCAGAATAACTGTTGTATTAAAGAGTTAAGTCTGTTATTACGGTCATAAGATATATTTAAATATAACTGTTGTATTTTATTTATTTATGGATAATCCCGACACAAATTAAAACATCTACAAAAATCAATTGTACAGGAAAGCTGTTTGAAGTTTGGCTTTAAACATAAAATAAGCACATATTTCTTACATAATTTTTTTTACCTTGAAAAAAAAAGTTGATTTTTTTTATTTTATCTGTATTTTGGAGAAGACTTTTCTATGTTTTGGTACAAAAAAGTAAAACATGCATTTTTTTAGATGTCCGAACTTACGTAGGGACTATCGATATTATTGGCGAATTTGGCATTTACGTTGTGGAAATTATTCATGATGGCTCATACATTTAGTACCTAATCAATTAATTATTTATATTTCCACTAAATCTACGTAAAAAATATGGTATAAAAGCAAACGCAACAGTATCCAAAAAAATAAAAAAATGTTTTGAATGCAGGCACCGAGGATTACTTTTATAAACTGTACTGAATTCTAGATTTTATGTATTTCTCCCTTCCTAATCATGTTTCCTATATATTTATAGTCTATATTTCCTATAGAATCTCTACTTCAGTACTCAACAAATTAGCAATCCTCGGTGACTACAATATTTTTTTTTAATATTGCTGCCTTTGTTTTTGTACCCCACATATGTTAATACTTCACCTGTCAGTGAGAGATTCTTATACTCTCGAAACTCGAGAAGTAAGACATAATAATTATATTCGCGCAGAGTATTAATTTAGTTTATGTTCTCCATCCAATTTAACAATCATATTTTATTCGTATTTATTTATTTATTTATTTGTTTACGCCCATTAGGCTTTTACATAAAGAGTATAAAATAAATTTCAAAAAGCACATACATTAAAAGTTTCAGGAATAGCACCAAATCATGAGTATAAAAATTAAAAATGTAGAATAGGTAACGAGCAGCAATGCGTATAGGCTTTTACATAAAAAAATATATCATAAAATTAAAAAGAACATACATTAAACAATATAAATTACAAGTAGCAAATTATTAAAAGTACCAGGAATAGCACCAAAACATGAGTACAAAAATTAAAAATATAAAGTACAAAGCGGCAATGTGTACGAAAAATATATATTACCCACCATTACATATTAACAGCTGAAGTCAGTAACGAAGCAGTATTGCCTCTTTAAGTGTGAACTTTACTTTCTCCAGACTGTCGACGAAAATGTCAATCATGCAACCATATTCATTACAAGTTCCCAATATTCTGTGTATCACAGAATTTGATTGATAGTTAGTATTGCAATTGTGCAATATGTTAAAAACTATCGATCAATGAGGCTCAAAAATCAAAAATCTGAATATTTATTAATGTTTTATTTAAGCAAAGAATGAAGAGTCAAAATAAGTGCACTACTTATAGGGAGGAAAGATTTACTTAAATGGTTCTGGCATGTGGAGCGTATGACTCATGAAAGGATAAATACAAAATATATCAAGCGAGTCTGAATTATACAACAGTTCATAGGTGAAGACGAAAGTCACGCTTTCTCCAAATAAAATAACATTTTATGAAAGAATATTGTAGAAACTTTTGATTAACTTATGAGCATGTGTGGATTGTACGAGTGTAGGAAAAGCGTACTTTTTTAATTTATTTATTTATTTATTTAGTTAATAATATATAATACTTTATTACAAAGATGCCTTGAAAATATTTATAATTAATTATTTTTTGTATGTTTATACCTCATTAAAAAGAATTACGATTCTTGTGTGTGGTGAGGGATAACCACTTACAATCATGTAGTAATCTAATATATTAGACAATGTGAAAGGTAATATATTATTTATCTAATGTATCATAAATCTTAATTAATAATACAATACAATAATACAATACAGTCAAGTAAATAATAATATAGAATAAGTAGTCAAAAGAAACTCAATCACAAAAGACAATTCTACAATAAATGAGAACCCATTCGGCTTCACTGGGGGAATATGCACACAAGCTACAACCGCAAAAACATACATTTTATAGACAAGATATCATATTTTGTTTCTTAAATTATGTTTTAAATATAGTTGATGATTGCATCCGCAGTATTTGTTTATACATAAATATTTTATAAAACTAAATAAATAAAGTGGTGATAACAAAGTGATTAATGTTTTATTTTAATTTATAAAACCAAAAACGACGTTGATATTTCGAATATTTATCAATAACACTGAGCCGACGGACGTATGCTGACTGATCTAATGTGTAATCTTCATATAATATTTCAATAAGCCATAAATAAAAATACGATAAATGAGCTATCGGATGGGGGCGTGTCCGCAATCTTGGTGAGAAGGGGAGGGGAGATAAACACACTGAAATGTATATATTAACATGCATTCATGTCGCACCTCAAATAAGGCCGCAGAATATTATTAATTCACATGGTAATTACTTTGTGGCTCAACATAATTAATTCATTTAACTTCTTCAAGAAACATATATTTTGTTCTTGCCCATAGTTTTGAGAAGGTATATTGGTTATATAGATAAAACCAATTTTTTGTGTTGCACAATTTTGGAATTATTTAAAAAAATAATAACGGCGCAGAATATGCATACATGTAAATAACCTTTACAGAAAATATTTATGAAGAGCATTGTAATTAAAAAATTAAAAAATATAACCTCCTTTTAGACCGGCCTTTGCTATGCTATTAATAAATACTAGGGGTGGGTACTACTACATAACATAAATGAAGAAATTCTCTTCAATATATAAGTATATAATAGTCTATGTATTATTTTAATGAATACACATTTTTGTGATTATTTATTAATTAAATACTTTGTATTGACCACTTGGAGTCTCCAATATAAAGTTATTTAATTAATTAATAATTATGTCCAACCACAAAGTTAACGCTATATTTATCAAAAATATTTTCGGGAATTTAATACCTGCTTACTTATGCTTAAAAACTTATCTTGATGTTTAATTTATAAAAGACTATACGTAAATATCGTACTGTTTACAATCCCAATTATAATAGTTTAGTCGTCTGTCCGTCTATCCGTCCATTGGTCAGTCTCTCCGTAACTCCGTGTAATGTCCGTTATTTCGTTAGAATTCACAGCTAAAAACGAATTTAAACTACCGGATATGGGCTATATAAGCTCCGGGCCAGCAAACCCGAACCGGCCACAACTTAACGATGTTGCTAACGCCGAGCCTGCGTGACCCGTCAAAAATATAGCACATATAGTAGCAAACATGCGAACCTTGTGTACCTGTAAAAAGATTATAATACTCACAATATATTTTCTTTAGGTACACTGGCTGTACAAACATTTTTTCCGAGATCAGTGATATCTTCAATATGGTGTAGTGGCCAAAATACCTGGCTCTCACCTAGGTTTATTAGGTTCCGTGTACCAGAATAGGTATATTTTTCTCATTTCATTTTTAATATTATTCTGATGTCTATTTTATTTATAATATGAATTATTTAATTATGGTGTCGCTAGATATTGTCATCAAAGAACAGTATCGCGTTTAGTTTTGCGCACAATCGCTAGGGTTTAAAATATTACCATTAACTGGCGGCAGGGGAATATTTAAAAAAATGTTTTAAAATAATTTTATAAAAGTCGCTATTACTATTTCATGTGTCGGCTATGAATAAGTGAATACTTATTCTTAAGGAACCGGCATGTAAAGCGCCGTCATTTTTGATGGGTTATAGCTAGTGAAAATAAGTTTTGTAATCCCGATTATAACAAATTATCTGTCTGTCCATTACTTTGAATTCACGGCTAAAAAACGAAATTAAACGTCCGAAGACGGAGCCAGAGACCGGGTGAGGAAACCCGGACGCCGCAACTTAATGACGTTGCCATGGCCACGTGTGCGGGTCCCCTCAAAAATGTACTACATATAGCACATACACGAACCATTTGTATGGTGGATGTTCCTATAAAAAAATTAAAGAACGCACAGTAATTTAAAACATTTTTCCTTTAGGTACACTGGCTTTATAAACATTTTCTCAAAGACCACTGACATATCCTGCATGGTGAAGTGGTTAGTATACTTGGCACTCACCCAAAAAGCTTGGGTACAATTCCTAGTACCGGAATATTTTTATTTATTTTGAAGTCTATTTTACTATTTTATACTATTTTGTGTACTTTAAAATAAATAATCATTTTTACAGACTCAGGAGCACTTTAACTTCAGGTATTTTTACTGTGGAGATTAAAAAATTGTAATTTTAGTTATCATTTAAATATAGTGAATAAAATAATAATCTAAATTTAATATATAATAATGTAGATAGTAATTTCTTATCATCATTCTTATTGGTTCATGTAATTTGTTTTGCAACAAATCTTGATGTATTATCGATATTCTCGTGGATTCTTACACTCGATATCAAGATAATAATGAGTCTTTTGCACGGAGAAAACTAATATCCACCGTAGAGTAAACTAAGTTTAGATAATAATTTCTTAAATCGCTTTAAACAAAAATTTTCTCAAACATCAATTATTTTGTGTGGAGTACCGACACAACTTTCAATGCACCCTCGCCACGAGCGCCATAACTGTGATGACTTTTCAACCCCCGCCCCTAAGAAGTTTTCCGGATTAGCATATATTTAATCGACGCTTAAGGCTTAACTGCTGCTTAGTAACTGAGTTGAAACTGCTATACCCACCTTCCATCCGAGGATTTTAAAGGATGCTGTGAATACTCGAGATCTTATGAATAATATAGGCGCTTCTTGGAAATTGGGCTGAGAGGGTTATCAAAAAGAAGATGATTGGGATATGAAGCACATGTAAGTATTGTTAAAGGTAGTTTAAAAAATGTTTTTGACGTGTACATGTTTATTTGATCAGTTAAATGTAGTACTACTTGTTCAAAAATACAATACTCATTTGATCTATGACTAAAAAAAGAATTTTAAATGTTACTTGAATTTTTATATAATTGTGTTTATTTTAATTATAGATTTATAATACCTACACATTTTTCACTGTTAGTTGAAAAAAATCACGTTAGACGAATGAACGAGAAGAAAATGATTAGATATATATTATCATGAAAATAAAACATATATCACTTTATTTTCACTACTTTATTAGATATAAAATCTATATGTTTCGAGAACAACATTATCTTCTTCAGGATTGTTTGTGTACTAAAATTGAAAAAGATAAATCATGATCCTGATTATTTATTATATTCAATTTATTTTAACTACTTTTTTTATTTCCAACATTTCTATCAACTATAATCCTGCATAATTTGTGTGTAAAATTTGTAAACCCTTATTAATATCAAAGAAAATTTCATTCATGTTATTATTCATTCACCTCCCTTACATTCATTTTTATTTTTTTACTGACTTTATATCGATTTTTAATTATTAGTATACGTTGTATCCTGATGAAAGGACCACTGACTCTAAAACATGTAGAATTAATATTAGGTCCTTACATATGAAATTGACGTTTAGTATGGGAGGAACATAAAGTCGATTTTTTTTTATTATAATATATTTATTTAATCAAAGTATGTACCATTGCTTTCTATGCACTTTTGCCATCTCATAGGTAGTTCATCGATCCCTTTACTAAAAAAACCATTCGGAAGGGAATCAATAAAATCTTTGAAGGCGGTTTGGACTGCCCCATCGGAGTTGAATTTTTTCCTTTGCAAGAAGTTATCCAAATTTCGAAAAAAATGGTAATCTGTTGGGGCAAGGTCCGGAGAGTACGGTGGATGTCTTAGACATTCCAATTGAAGCTCCTCTAATTTGGTAGCCGTCTGTTGTGCAGTGTGTGGTCTAGCGTTATCATGAAGCAGCAGTGGCCTAGAGCGATTAACCAGCCTCGGTTGTTTAGCAGCTAGCTTTTCCATCATGGTTTGCAGTTGCTGACAATAGACATCTGCCGTAATCGTCTGGCCAGATTTAAGAAAGCTGTAGTGAACGACACCAGCACTAGTCCACCAAACGCTCACAAGTAACTCGCGTTTGTTGATTTGCTTCACTCAATTCGTGAGGTACCCACCTTTCAAGCTTTTTCACCTTACCAATTTGCTTCAAGTGGATTAAAACAGTTTTATCACTAACACCGCAGCCTGTAGCTAACTCGGATGTGGTTTGCGATGGATTCCGCTTCCACAATAGCCTTCAATTCTTCATTATCAACTTTGGTCTCCGGCCGTCCACGGGGCTTGTTCTGCAGGTCGAAATTTCCAGAACGAAAACGTTGGAACCAAAAACGCACTGTGTTTTCTTTTGCGGCACCGTCGCCATACACATCATTAATCCTTCGAGCCGTTTCTGCAGCACTGGTGCCACGGTGGAACTCGTACTCGTAAATAACGCGATATTTCAAGTTTTTCATTTTGTAAACTGAGTCTCGCAAAGAAAAAAACAATTGAGGAAAAAACAAATGAATTATAATTTTCAAAACACAAATACATGAGTAAATAGCTGTAAAAATTTGGATTTGGAATTCCTAACCAAAGAGAAGATATTTGAGATCAAATTTGCCAGTACGGTAAAACGTCAATTTCATATGTAAGGACCTAATATTATATCTAAGAAAGTGGTGAAAACAAAGTGATTTGCGTTTTATTTTAATAATAATGTCACCACAAAGTTCAAACCTACATTCAGAAGAAAAAATATTCTTCGAAAAATTAGATATTATCGCTTGAATTTTTAAAACCTTTACTTTTTAATTTTTGCGATTGACTTGTACAGCAATTCTGCGCCTAACTATGCTTCCTACTAGTTACGCCACCAATAAAGCTTTAAGTGAATATATATACCTCAATATATCAATTGTTATGATAAATTTCAACAGAGACGAAGTTATTTATATAAGAAACGTGTGTGGAAGTCGTTTTTTATAGGATCGCCCAGGGCTTACAATCTGTGTGAGCTAGCTTAAGTGATCACTCTACACAATAAAATGTTCACCAAATTCATTATAAGAACATTTACACATTATCAAAATTTTATTTACATTATGAAAGTTGTATAATATGTGCCAAATCTGAAACCTTTCATATATTTGAATGGACTAAAGATATCTCTAATCCTTTTCATGAAATACTGCATAAAGAATTCGCAGCTGTTAATGATACACCTATATCATTATACCTATATATGATGCTCGCCTAAAGATATGGTGGTCTGTGGTTCGAGCCCCATTCTAGGACACCAGCATGTTAATTCTTCTTTCATAGCAAAAGCGTTAGCTTATTACGAACCTCTTTTTTTTAAAATTAATAAATAATAATAATAACACAATTTTTCTCCTTTAATGACATAACGCCCGCTTATATTTTTTCAAACGATTCTAATTAAAGACAAAATCAATAAATTGTAAATATTATTAGTTATTAATGTAGCAGTCACATTTTTTAGTACACAAATGATTTATAAATATGGTACGCTTTTAGAGTACTAGACCAATGGGTGACTAAATTATGGATCGATTATATTTGTACTTTGCTGACATGGGCATATTTATAGTACACAACTGACCTTTAGATCCTTACAAATCGTAATTTCTATTCGATAACCCAAAATAGTTGAGCAGTACATGTAACACTTTACTTCAATAATTCTCAGACGAATAAGCCTTTCGCTGGGAAAATGTGATCCAAGACCACTGTCATATACCATGTTTAAATTTAATATTTATGAAAATATTCAATACAATTATAGTTCAGTCCAAAGTGTAGTAGCTCGTTCTCGAATTTGGTAACGATATTAATTATTTGCAAAGATAAACCCATACATACAAATTTCAAAGTGTTTCTCTATATTCTATATAATCTCCTGAATTATCTAAACCAATGGTTAAGTTTATTATTGTGTTGACTGATGAAAGTGATATTAAAATATCTTTGGTATCCATTCTATCATAGTTGGTGTGGATACCCTACTTTCACCTTTCTACACAACACTATTTGTGAAGACATTATTGTAACCTGCTCAACTGCCAAAAACAGGTCATAATTTATTGCTGTTTTTTTTTTATCATTTTTTTTTTATTATTTTTTTTAATCAATATTTAATATGCAAACATTATTTTAATTTTAATATATATATATAATATATATATATATAATCTATATATATATATATATATATAATATATATATATATAATATATATATTTACTTTTTAACTGCGCTGTTGCTTTGTTAATCAATAATATTAACGTGTTATTAATATCCATACACATGATTTTTTACATATATTATTTTACTTTCACTATTGCTTTTGTATTATATAATATCTACTGTTTTTATTATCTACATTTTATATTTACATCCTCAATTAATTGATTAATCTTATAGGTATGTAGTATTTCGTTTTATGTCTTTATTATTTTGTTCTCACTGTATTGTCAGCTGCTCATCTCGGCACAGGTTCTTTCTGGTAAGATAAGTGGCCCCGTTTCCTATGTCATGTATCAAGATGAAGATAAATAAATAAATAAAAACAAATACATAATGACGAAGGCATTCTCTCCATTATGGACCACCTCCCTACAACATACATATATTTATATTAAATTATTTACAAATTTTTCTCAGTTGTACATTAGGATCCTGAGCATACTAAAGATATCCCACCCAACCCTGCCGACATTCTTACCCCACCTCTGCCTCTGCTTGGACCAAATATTTAATACATCGTTACTCTTTAGGTTCTGCAAAGATCAAGAGTGCACTTCCTCTCGCTTATTCACCCCCAACACCCTATAATACTGTGTTATATTTATTGATAAACGTTCCATATTTTACCCTTTTGCACTCTAGATTCCTTAAAATTACTTTACCTTACATCTCCATCGGTCGGCGTTTTAATTCTGCGCCTCCAGACATAAAATTTTTGAATCAGGCATCTTGTGATCGGTAAAATGAAACGCATCGATATTATGTTATTAATAATAAATTTACAACATCATACGCTGGCATGAGGTTTGAGTCACTTGAAATGGATTGCAGTATAATAAAAGATTCCTTAAAACAATACAATGGAGCGTGAGGCAAATGACAGTCGATAACCGAATAAAACAAATATACTCTCGATTGAAATTATGTAACATCTAATAAGCTAAATAATATTAAGAAATTAATGTCCAACACACCTTGTAACTTGTAATGTATAAATTAAAATTATTAAAATTTATTGATCTAGTCCGGAGATATACAAATATTTATAGAAAGACACAAGCATACTTTTGTAATTGAAAATCACACACATAAAAACACATATTCCTACCGCAAAATTATAATACCTCCTATGCTTTACATCACTACATATCAAGGGAAAAATTAATTTACAGCCCTCTAGATGAAAAATGCCAACAAAAAGCAATCAAAGATGTTTTATCAAAAATATTATATTAAAACTAAATAACTTCAGCAAATCCTCTTCTGAACACAAGCGTTTGTTCCTATAAAAGTGATAATTACCGACAGTAAAATTGTATTACATAAAAAAAAGGAGTAGCTTGTCGGTCTTGTGGTTAGAACACTGGCCTCGTGATCCAAAGGTTGCGGGTTCGAACCTCACTCCAGACTAGCAAGTTAGTCCTATTTTCATAGCACAAGCGTTTAGCTTAGTTTGAAAATAGTAAGAATATTGATGTGACACGTATTCCGTGTTCACATCTCTATTTAAAAAAAAAAATAAAAAAAATAAAAAATAAATAAAAATCACATTTTTATATATGTATTAAGAATTCCTTTACAATTAATATAAAGAAAATAATAATATGATGACAGACAAAAAAAAACACAAAATAAGAAAATTATAATAACAATGATGTATTTAGATATATAAATAGGTAAATTTTGTAGTACTATCCATAAGAAAAATAAATAGTACGGCAAGCAAAATAAGCATGGACGGTTACATTATATGTATACATTATACAATCCTCTGTTTTGAATTAATAAACCTTAACAAAGTTACAATAAAATTACTTTATCTGAAGTATGATAATTAAAACTACCTCAACGTTACCGAGGAAAAACTAAACAACAACTCTGTTTTGTTGAAACTCAAATATAAATAGACTTGTTGAAACGGCGAAATTAAAGAGCACTGTAAAAAGATAAAGTTTAATGTTCTAAAGTAAACTAAAGTAGATATTCCGGTTTTTGTTATTAGGGGTTAATTGAAAAGATTTTCCACCCTTAAATGCATGAGTCGGGGGTTTTCGCGAATCCTTACACCCTTCGATAAATTGTTTAACTCTCGGTTCTCCTTTTGTTTACCTAAGAAAATGTTAACAATGCTCAACCCTGTAAATAGTTTACATAATATCGGGAAGCGGTAATTTAAATGATCGATGAAATTAAACTTTATTGAAATAGGTTAAATAAAACCGCTTTATTGAATTATTTAATGAAAATGTATGTATATTTACAA